>JAKNSH010087965.1:0-17733 GCA_027790015.1 Cymbopogon flexuosus
CTCAACCCTACAAACTCCACCACCTTTGCAAATGTGCCAACACCACCAAGTGTACATCTCCAATGTGCTTGTGTGTTAGCATTTTCACAATCATTTTCAAAGAATTTTTCAAATAGCACACTAGATCCTAATGCATCAACATGAATGAGCGACCTAGTGGCACTTAGGAACCGCAACCGAAGATTTCCCCTCTTAATAGTGCGGCTATCAATCCTAAACTGCTCACATCCTCTATGGTGTCTTGAGTGCAAAACAAAATGGCCCTATTGCTTATACCTTTGCCTTGAGCCCATTTTGTTTCTCTAAATTCACCAAGTTTTGAGCACTTGATCATCTTTTGGATCACACCATCCATCCACCATGATCGTCACAAGCTCCTCACTTGGCTAGGACCACCTTCTCTAGATCTCACACTTAGATCAAAGGTTAGTCCTAGGGTTCCATCAATTATCCAAAACCAAACTAGGGACTTTCACCCGCGCGCGAGCCGCACGCGTACACGCGCGCACGCCCATGCATCGCTCGGCCGCGCATCTGCCCGCACGGCCCGGAGATCGGCGTTCGTGTCCGTGTCGAAGAGGTCAGGGTCGCCTCGGCCCGAACCCGCGCCCACCAAACTCGTCGTAGCCGAGCCCAAGTCAGTGTCGGTTGCAGACGAAGCCGAAGTCGTCGGGGTTGCGGCGTCGTCCTCCTACGATTGGTCGTGTGCGCTCGTCCGCCTGCTGCAGCTCGGTTCGCTCCGCGTCCTCCTCCGCTCATAGAGGAGCAGCGGCAGACGCAACCTGCTTGACTGCCACAGTCGCGTGCGGCTTCTGCATCCACCACTGCGAGTCGGGCTGCCCTTGTAGCCGCCCGCTCCCGCGCCTCCGCCTCCTGGCGCGCCTCACGTGCTTCCCGCGCAGCCGCCACTGCCTTGCGCTCAGCACATCGCGCGGCCCGCGCAGCAGCAGCCGCGTCACTGTCACCCTCAGTCGTCGACTGTCTTCTCCTCACGTTGGAGATGGAGCCGTGGGACGAGAGAGAAGGGGAATGGCTAGACATGGTGACAGATTTTGGATGGCTAACAGGGAAAACCCCAGGTAATCTTGAAGCTCTGAATACTAATTGTTGGGCTAGATTTAGATTTCATTAGCCATAGCCACAAACAATGGTAGATTTGAGTACATATAGGGTAGGTAGCTTACAAGCCAAGCATACTGGCATATTCCAAAGTAGATGCTAAATAGATAAGGTGCTGACACAACAGCCACCAACTACTCCTAAGCAGAGAAGATCAAGACTTAATTAGCTGTCAGTGTTGTGATGTAAATCTGTTTGCCATACATACATGTCAGATTTCATGTCGACTGATCAGTTCTCATTACTGTCTCCTCGCTTTGTGTTCTAACTTTTCCTTTTCAAGGTGTCCATGTGGTCTTGACGCTAGCAGGCCAAGCACCAGCGAGCTGTCACACCCATTGTCATATGGGGCCAGCCCATTAGTGGTTAATAATATGCTCAAGTTATCTTAGTTATTTATCTATATTATAGTAAATAGGAATAGTACCATATTATTTAGACACAAAAGGTGTTAGTCCTATGTAACCTTTATAATCAGCCCATGAGGCTCAATAGAGAACAAGCAAGCAATAAATTATCAATCTATATAATCTCTCTCTCTCTCTCTCTAAAACAACAAAGCCTGCGGCGGAGGGTAGAACCTCGCCGAAGAAGACGGATCGTGGATACGAACTACGTAGCCAAGGTCTGTTACCCTTGGGCCCAACGCCCATGACATCTGCTATCAAGTTGCTTTGGTTTTGATCCACTAACATGGCTTCTGCTACCAACGACGCCTTACACGCCCTTGCCGAGAGGTATCGTCTCATGTCCGAGCAGCTCTGTCATATGGCCACAGCGTTGGATCATCTAAGGACACTACTCGAGGCGCAGGACCATGAACGCCGGGCGGCAGTACACCTACAGGCAGCAGCGCGGGGACTCCTGGCACGACGGCGGGCGTAGGCTCTCCGTGGGGAGAAATCATCGGAGGAGCAAGCAGCGATGCACATGCAAGCAGCCGTGCAAGGCTTTCTTGTCCGGCGCATGGTGCGTGCGTGCTGCATCGCACTCACAACGGCGCGATCGCAAATCACAGCCTGCAGGTTTGACCACTCAAGCTCGCCTGTACTTCCTGGAAAGTTCCAGGTATGGTGTCTCCCAGCAACAACCATGGCAACGCAGCAGCAGGCACCAGTGGTGGTTCAATATGTGCCAAGAACTGCAGTGGCCGTCTCATCTGTTCAGGCGCCCAACAGACTCATTGCTGCTACATCCTCTGATTTTCAGGCCTCGTGAAGCTAACTGTTGGGACATTCCTATAGGATCCAGGACGAGATGGTTATAGTCCAAATTTATTTCATATTTTCGTTCTAAATAAGAAAGGTAAGCCAAGATGTAAAAGGCTTAACCTTAAGTCGCGTCATGTAGGTCTATGGCAGCTCGTGGGCGCGCTGCTTCTAAAGGGGGAAGAGATGTCATATGGGGCCGGCCCATTAGTGGTTAATAATAGGCCCAAGTTATCTTAGTTATTTATCTATGTTATAATAAATAGGAATAGTACCATAGTCTTTAGACACAAGATGTGTTAGTCCTATGTAACCTTTATAATCAGCCCATAAGGCTCAATAGAGAAAGCTAGCAATGAATTATCAATCTATATAATCTCTCTCTCTAGTTACCCTTGGGCCCAACGCCCATGACACCCATCAACGAGCACATAGGTTTGATTGTCTCTTACATTTATTTTGAACTAGTCAGTATCATCTACATGATTGCTTAGTTGGTGTTCTAAGGTTCAGGTACAAGTCAAACCAGAGTAACACTAATAATTGTCATTATCTATCTGGCCTTAGTATTGATTTGAACTTGTTCGCATCTGCCTGATTAAATTACTTCTGTTTCTAAAGTTGATGAAATACTTAGAACTGATAGATTACAAAGGAAAAGCGATGTTAAACCACTATTGCAATTTCTTCCATAATCCACCACTCATAATTGGTTCTCATCTGATGTATTTCATTTAGGTTGGAACTTGAAGTTTCTCTCAAGTGTTCTGTTCTATTAGACTCTGGATCTTTCCTTCTGACGTGAACTTAACAAAGCTTTGGGGCTGATTATCGACAGCAGCTGCCCATCATTGAGGATTCTTAAGCTATTTGGTTGTATCCAGGTATGATGACCTTCCTATCAAACAAAGCAATACTGTCTCGACAGTATACACAAATGAATATACTTCCTGTAATATGTTCTTTCTGTCAGCAGTTCCAATTATGTTCTTTCTATCAACAGTACATAAATAAGGAACAACTGTTGATTGGCAGTACCATCTGAGTAAAGAACATCTGTTGTTTTGGGGCTTTGGAACCGTACTTACTGTGTACAATTTCATTGCATTATTGAGAACAGGGGTCATAACTTAGCAACCAATTTGGACTTAATAAAATAGAAAATGCTATAGCCATATATCAGACATGGACATGGGGTTCACATATGTCGGTGTGGGGAGGACAGGAGCGCGTCATAAAATGTTGGTGCTGACGGAGTGTTTGCAGACACCATCTTACCCACACCCACCAGCAGGTAAGTTTGTAGGTCGAATGGGTTGCTTTGATAATTGCTGTGAGTTTGTAGGTCGAATGGGTTGCTTTGATAATTGCTGTGCTATGTAAGTAATGGTGAATGTGAATGTTGTTTTGCAGGAAAGTACTATCTGGTGGACTCTAGATACGCCGTGACAAGGATATTTGGGCCCTTAGCAAAAAATACAAGGTACCATCTTGATGAGTTCTGGGACCACGCGTCTGTTATTTATGAGGAGGTATTTAACTACAAACATTCAAGTATGTGCAATGTCATTGAACAGAACAGGCATTTGGGCGACTGAAAGCCAAGTGGCACATTCTCCGGCTTGTACTGTATTTTCAGAGAGGCAAACGAAGATTATCATTGCAAGCTTTGCGCTGCACAATTTTGAGTTTGAACATGGCGAAGGAAGGGCTTCACAGCAAAGCTTGCAAAGAAATGCAGATTACAACGCTGGAGCATGGGTGGCAGAAAATGCTACTAACGATATGGCAGATGTGAGAATTGCTTTAGGAATCTTGACAAGGTAGTGGACAGGTATGGCATTTCTGGGTGCTCCAAGGACTTAGCTATGGATAGGGGCACTTAGACTAGCCATCAACATACCTGAACCATGACCTATGTGTTTATTTGTTTCTTGTCTCTTTGGGTTTCATATCTAGCCCACCCCAATCTGTTTGGGACAAAAGGCTAAATTGTTGTTGTTGTTGTTGTTGTGGGAATGTGTCAGGTGATGGTGTTGTTGTGGGAATGTGTCAGGTGATGGTGTAGTAGTAGTAAGGCCATGGTGTGGGTGGAGTTGAGGATGGCACAAAGAAGGCTGCAGTTGGAGGTTTTGGTCTATGCCTCTCTTCTTTGCTGTTCAATATGTGGCTTGTTGGATCAGCTACCAGTTTTGTAAATGCTCCATTCATGGCTATTCCTAACATGTAATGGGTGTGTAATTTGAACTGCACGACCAGTATGTCATGGCTGTAAATGTAAAGGAACTGTTGTATGGGACTGTAATTGTAATGGCTTGTATGTTTCTCTGATGTATAATGAACTGGTAATTTAGTTATTTGCAATGCACTGTTAGTAGCTCCTAGAACTGCTACATGGCTGGTGTTTTGGAACTATCTGAACTGTTATTTCAATTGCCTGTGCTTTGGCGCCATGATTTGAATGGATGTGCTGTTGGCGCCATTTTTTGAATATATATATACATACATATGTTATTTGAAATTATGTGGCTGCTGGTGCGGCTGCTTGGCTGGAGCAGCTTGTTTGGAATTTGGATGCTTCAGCAACAGCCGCAGTTCAGCCAAAATAATGCCACCCGTCAACTGCAAACGAATTCACAGTTCCATTTTGTTATACCAAGCCAGCCAAAATAATGCTATTTGCTTTCAGTTGACAAAGGTGAATATTGTGAACAAAATTTCCTTCTAACAGAACTTATCTATACATTACAATCATTGTCCATGAATTTCAAAAGGCTAGTGGATGCTGGCAGACGAGTTCCATCACTTCATTTGAACCACATGATTCACCATCTTTCTTAGTACAAAATTAAAGTGAGATGGGATTGTCTCTTGGATGAATTGGTTCCATTCACCCATCCAAACAAATTGAGAGGACTCAATTCAATGCAAAAACCGAGCCGCCCGACGGAAAAGCCAACCGCATCTCGGTTCTGCCCAATTTTAACAGCAAAAACAGTCAGAACATCAGTGATAAAATTGAGAGCAAAAATGTAATATCCATACAGCAGAATAGTACATATGCCAAAAAAAACTTACTGATGGTTTCAACAAATGATTTAGATGTCGCCACCATCTTGGCATGCCCAGCCTCATTATACCATTTGAGCCCACTAGATTTGTTTGATCTGCAGGGGAAGGGTGTCATATGTTCTTGGCTCATTTTCAACTTCCGAGTCCAGGAGGCCCTTTACCAGAAGTGAGGTCTTTCCCATTGCATGTTCATTGTACTCGCTCCAAACTGTAAGATGCACTTCTTAACATCTTTCCTAATTGCTAGACCGTTCAGCGGCTTCATAATCATATACTTGTTGACAGAACTCAATGTTGATGCCCTCAAAGCAAAAAGTGATCCAACATTAAAGTTTATTCTGGATGGAGCTCCAATTGTTGGGACAGAGAAGGATGTTGTTTGTCCGCGACTCATTTTCATCTTTTGAATCCTGAAGGTGGTCATGTCACAAGTCATTGAAACAGGACTCAGTGAATAGCTCAGATTCCTTTTCTGCCCTCTGCTAAATGGCGATGTCTTAACAGAAGCAACTGACCTCTTTGCAGATTTTGGGCTGACTATGTTTCCATCACTTGAAGATGAGAGTTTCTTCTGTTCTTCACTGACAGTCAGCTTTGGTGCCCAGGGTTCAACAAAGAATGGTGGAACGTTGGAAACAGGGCCTCCAACACCCCCACCCATGTAAAATTTTCTTCTAGCTTCATGAATAGTTTCAAGTTCCAGTGTAGGTTTTTTCCTTTTACCACTCTTTTGGTACTTATGTTCATTCTGGCGCTTCTTACCACTCTTAGAGTTATGAGAACAGAGACTTTGCACCCCAGGCTTAATAAAGGAAACATCAATCTTTGGGTCACCTAGCCCTGGGTCAACAGGAGAAGCAAATACTGGATACTGTGGAGGCTCTTCATCCAGAAATGGACATTGATCTCCATTCAGAGCTGGAACTTTACGATTGGCATCTCTGAATAGGATGCGGACTTCTGCAATCAAATCTTGAATGGAGGAATATCTGCTGATGCCACGGTTATTGAACTCAGGAGGTCTCTGTCCAGCCATCAAGTAATTCATGTGAGTCATGATCTCACTTGACAAAAACCTCCAACTGGTGACACACTCTGACAGCTGAGACATCTTATTGAGCCTACTCATGTTGTCATCCACCAAAGATGTGCTAGTACAGTCAAGAACAGGCTGGAATCGTGTTGCTTCACAAATGTAAACAGATATCATAGCAAGCGACTGCCGAAACTTTGGGTCAGGTTTCCCACCTTTATGTGCCCATAAGCAATCAAACGCCTTCCTGAGAGGGTGAAGCCCAAGGAGTGTGTGTCCTACATCATGTCCAGGGGTTAAGGCATGATAGTTTGCAAGAAAGTCCAAAACCTCTAAATCCTCGTGAAGCATATAATTTTCTTCTTGCTCATCTAGCCTCAATTGATAGCTTCCATTTGGTCCAGAAAAACCTTTGATGTACAGGTTTCTGGCATCAAGTACAAAAACCAGTGGTCTGCCCTCATATGTAATTACAGGATAGAAGCTTCCTCTTTCTGGGGTTGTGTACAAGACACATTCTCTGTCAAATAAGCGAGACACGTCAGCACGATGACCATGTCCATAACACCATTGACGCAGGTATCCAGTGAAATTGAGGTGATTCCGCTGCACTTCCTCGTTGCTCCCATCCAGTGAGAGAGTGGCAGTATTTCTGAGAGTGAACCCCTCAAATTTATTCTCTTTTCCCATTTGAGGAAGCCTGCAAAATTATCGAAACAAAGGGTAAAGGTCTGGTTGTATAGTGGAAGAATCACATACCTATATATTTAAAAAGTAAATGATATATATCAGTGCAACCAAATGTATTATAAAATCTATTAATAAAGATGTCCACCAGTCAAAAAAAAGTTTGAGCCCCAACCAAACTAACGTAAAACTACGCAATCAAATAGTTTGCATGAATAAGTCGTCACGGATCAAGTAAAATTTACTGCCCGAGTGATATCAGGAAATTCCTAACAGCACAATGATAATAACAAACTCGAAAATGCAAAATATGATATACGTTGTTCTTCAACTAAAGAATGAAAAACTGATGCAACCTTTAAAAAGTGTGCATGCACAATAATATGACAAAATTCTACAAATTATCATACAAAAAGAGAGAGAGTTCAGTGATCAATCGAGATGATATTAGGTGGTATAGCACTAAACAATATAATTGAAAATTCAGTATAAAAACATGACATTATCATCTAATAACTGTCCTCTAATTATCATCCAGATAACTTATTTTGATAACAAGTAGCCATATAAATGTAATGGATCCTCATTCTCTTTTTTTCAAAAAGAAGATATCACTAGTTAGAGTCTGCAAACATGTATATATATTTCCCTATATTTGAAGGAGCAGTGGAGCGCGGATATATTTCACATGAAATATGTTCAAGATAAACCATGTGAACAACATGAACCTGGAAAATTGAAGATTCACAGGAATCATAAGAGATTTTTTTTTACCTTTGGTGAGGGAATTCTGGCCAAGAGGGATATCAGAATCAGCAAGAGTAGCAAGTAAGCCCTGTAGATATCCCAGGTAGAACAAATTATGTCAGATAGACTGAACAGTCATAAGCACAAAAGGTTTCATCATCTATACGTAATAACAAGAAATTAAGCCACAGGTAGCACTCATCCTATACCCAATGAAATTGAGAGTAGGAGACAAAATAATATCCCAGCGTCCCTATGTCCAGTTTAATTTCATTATGTTTTATATATATCTCAGCAATGCTCCCTCCATGTCACAAAGAATATACAGCCTTAAAAAAATTATTCCCACACATGAAACTTCTTACTACCCTTGAGGAAAATTGAATCTGTAGCACAATCCCATGAAATCTGACGTCCTAATCACAGCAGATAGCATGGAACAATAAGTTATCAACACCTTAACGCAACTATTTCATACATATCCTAAAGCGACGGTATCATGTTGTGTGGCAGCATGCAACTTGGGGAAAACGAAGCAAAATCAGGGCACGGGAAAACGATCAAGAAGCATAAGCGTACGGGAAGACGAAGCAAAATCAGGGCACGGGAAAACGATCAGGAAGCATCAGCGTACGGGAAAACGAAGCAATATCAGCGCACGGCAAAAACGATCCAAGAAGCATGAACGTACTGGAAAATCAACGTACTGGAAAATGAAGCAATATCAGCGCACGGGAAAACGATCCAAGATTCAAGTACGGCAATCTGATGCAATTAACAGGAGGGAGACGCCAGAGAGGATTAGGCAGGGGATACGAATCCAAGCATGGAGGCGAACCCTAACCTGGACAGTGAACCTGGAGATGGGCGTGGATGCCGCTCGCCTGGGCGATTCTCGGTTTTCTTCTCGGCACGGCGGGCGAGGTCGCCGACGCGAACGCCGAACGGCCGCCTATAGCTGCTAGCCGTAGAACGAAATGGGCTTGAGCCAGAGTCGGCTTTTTGGGCCTTTTGCGCAGCTTCCATCCGGCCCACCATCCAGCCCACCGGACGGCCCCGCCGTGCGCGGACTGACGAGCGCCCGCCGCCAGCCCAGCCCGTCCTTCGGCCCATGTACGGCCCATCGTGCCTCACACGCCGGCGTCGAGGCAGGGACGGGGAGGAGGCGCTGCGGCGACGACCGTCGAGGAAGGGCGGGGAGCACGCGTCGCGCGGCGCCGGCGTCGTGGCCAGGGTGGAGAGCACGTGCCTCGCCATCGCATCGAAGGAGAGGAGGGAGCAGACGCCATCGTGCCGGCCGTCGAGGGAGAGCGGCGCGGGAGGCGGACTCCGTGCTCGACCTGCCACCGGGAATGTCAAATGCGCAAGGAGCGAGAACCTGGAGTGCCTCTCCGCTGGCGTGCGCGAGCGCGGCGTGCTTGGGAAGGCGCGGTCGCGGGGAGCTGCGGAGGGGAGGCGGCGGCGCGATCGCACACAGGGGCGCGCATGCGGAGCGGAGGCGATGTGGGCGGATCAGGAAAGGAGGACGCAGTAATTGAGTTGGAGTCCTATACAAACTGATTAATTAATTTTTAGATAGAAAAGAGAGGACGAGAGGAGAGCAATTGTCTTCGCGAACCATCATATAGGAACTGGGCTCTAAAACTGCAATTGTCTTACTCAATGTGACTGGTGGAAATCGGATCGGAACAGGGCAAAAACAAAACAAACTTCAGGCAACGTATTCCAGGCCAAACTGGACCGACCCAGATTAAAAAAAATCGATTCCTTCAATATCAAAAATAACATGATCGCTCAAAAAGTATAGGAACCAAAAATATAGTTTGAGTTTTGTAAAATTTAATTACTTTTTTTTTCTGAGTTGCAACGCATAAAACACATTAATATCAGTTGATATTTACACATCGAGCCTGGCCCAGCAGAAACCCCCCATCGTATGTAATTCATTTTCTATCCCAGCTCCATCGGATTCCATCTTAGCAGCTAAGTGTCAATTTCAGCTATTCTCTAGGTGCAGTTTTCTTGCCCTTCTCCTTTTTCTGCATCCAGTCTCACCAATCAACGGAATTGTTGTCAACCATCGCAGGCTCGTCCCAACATGAATGGTTGGTTTTGCATTTGTTGCAGCTGTATTACTCCAGCTCCTCAATGACCATAATCATTCACATCATTTGCATTTTGTTTTGAACTCAAGTTAAATCTTCATGCTATCATTGAGCTGCTCAATGTCTTGCTTTTCGAGCTCAAAGGTTGCCGGGTACATTCCATCCAGCTCAGGAGATGAACACCCATCTTCGACCAGCATCTCTTCTACAATGGAGCCAACATCATCCAAGCACGTGTACCTTGCCTTTTGTTGGATGGTCCTCACCAAGAGTGAGAAATCATATATGCCATAACCGTATTCCCTGTTGATTTTCAGATGCAACAAATATATTAAAATACAGAAGTAACATTCCATTTGGTTTAACCATATTAAACTGCAGCATAGCTTTCTATGGACATAGAAAGCCTAGGACCCCACAAGATATGGGCCCAAGCTTTTCCAATGAAAATAATAAGCTCAGGCGGGCAGAAGACCAGGTTACCTAATTTGTTGTTCCAGATAATCTGAAAAGATGATCGAGTAACAATTGCAGCATGCTTGCCAATGAGTATGATAGAACCACAGCCGAATGGATCAGAATCACTCTTTTTTTACATCTCAACGTCTCATAGAGGTCTACAGAAAGATATCTATTTGAGACCAACATATCAACAAAATGTATCAAATAACCAGAACGAATGAGATACTTCAGATGTAAACTTACAAACAAAGTGGGCTCTGAATGTACAGTTGCCTCATAGCCAACAGTGTTGATCCCAATCAGGTTTGTCACATGTGCCCCTTAAGAACCCACTAAGCAAAATTGTTTTTCTATTTATGAAAAGCTTCTGCACATATAAGCAAGAATGAGAAAATCGGTATAAGTGGACAGTGATGCAAACCCTATAAGACAAAAGCTTGCACCACAATAAGCAATATAACACTTAAGAAAACCGGATGTAGAATAAAAAGGCAGTGAAAAATATCTCAGAAGTCAGAATATCTAGCCTACTGTGACCAACTAGAATAGCTAGACACTGACACTAAATAAGGCAAGATCTTCCTACACTCTCAAATCCTTGAGAAAGCAAGGAATGTCCCGGCCTGTGACTCTGGTACCGCTGCAACCAAACTTCTCAACTTGACCATTAATATTAAAAAATGTCTAATTAATATTCCAAACAAAAAACTACACCAATAGATTTCTCTATATTTTTTCCCTGACATACTGTAAATATCAAAATCTGCATTCTGCTGGCCATTCACTTGGGAATACATGCTTTTCTGTAAATATATATCCACAGAAAAAAAAACGGTAGTCGTAGTATTCTATACAATGTTTCAAGCTTTTACTGAAAAACACAGGGAGTAGGGTGGCAAACCTGCACAGCTTTATCAATGGCGCATGTCAAGAAATTTCGTCAATTAATACCATATATGAGATGAAATTTCCTGTGCACAATGAGGTCAAGAAACAGGAATGCAGGCATCCATTGTTCTTGCGGCATCACCATCGCTTAAAATTTCATCTTTTCAACAATGAGTCTAATCCTTGCTTACCTACAGATGCCTTATGCATGCTCTTTACCCAAGAGGCTACACCTGATTGAACTTAGATAAATTTTGCCTCTTGAATGCAAAGGCCAGCTACAGAGCAAATGAACACCAAAGGGTTGAGCTGAAAGCTGTTCCCTTCATTGAAGAACACCTAAGTAGTCAATAGACTCGTTAGTGAGCTGATAAGAGAGCAGCTATAATTCCAAAGGTAATTTTACAACAACAAAATAAGTAGAATCTCATGTTTTAATCACAGCTATAAAATTAACGAGGCCCTGAAAATAGTGGATGTCAGTAGTTTTCCCATAGAATCGAAGGTGCTATGGAATGAATACCGTTACTATATATGCCTCTGAGCATCATACAATGAATTTAGAGTAAGATTTTTTTTTTCGAACGCACTGACAGGAGCTCTGCCTTTCAATTAAGAGAGGAAAAGAAGTTTATGCACAAGGAATATAGAGTAAGATTGTCTATTGTTCACAGGAAAACAGAATGTAACTATTACACAAATGTATGTGTTATGATTTATGAATCTAACCAAAATATACACATGTACAGTGTATCTGAGTAACTTGCATTTGTTCAGTGATGTCAGAGTTCACTATATCTAGAGATATTATGCATGTAACATACTACAATGCATTCCTCACTCCTCAGTGAGGTAAGAATTCATCATATCTAGAGATATTATGCATGTAACAAACAGATTATAGTTTTACCAAAGCATGGAGCAAAGGGTGTACCCAATGCCGTAGGCTCCCGCAAGCCCGCAATAAAATAAGAAGGTAAAATACGCGTAAACATTCAACAGATTCCAAAAAGCGTGAGATTGAAGGATACCATGTCCTGACAAAGGAAAATGTGTTTCTGTTACCAAATAATTTAGATGACCAAGTTGCCTGCTGCCCTAACCATTTTATGGACTGAAACTCAGGATATATACCAAAATTCAGATTAGAAATGGGGTCATACGGCATCGTAAATCAGAAACTATGCCACTTCACCAAGACAGTTTTTGCCATAGGATATGAAACCAAAGTTCAATTTCTATTAATCGTGACATGGGAACAGAAATATTGAACCATGATCCACCACAAAATCTCTCTACTTTATATATGAGCCACAGTGCCAGTATAAATTAGTCTTGAACAGTCACCCAATAAGATATGAAAAAAGGGATTCCATTTGAACAAGAATAAGTGCAATTTGAAGATCGAGCTAATGAAGTTTCAATTAAAGACGCCGAGTTGGTATTATACCTTTTTATAACTGCATCGAGAAGAACCAGGCAGGCAGAACTGCTATCACGTCCATTTGTCCCCTCAACAGATTCAAATTTGACATTGCATAAACAGAACTGAGACATGGGACCTTATGTAGCTGTCCACCGATGGTTCCTGCGTTAATTAATTTGGTATGTGAAATGCATTTACAGCTTGGCTACTAATTCACAACAATGCAACGTGTTCAGGGATGTCCAGAAGGAGATCAATAGTGTTGAATTCATCAGTACTCACGTCATGGAGCCAATAAGGAGCTCTTGGTAAATAATCAATTGCCTGAAAATTGACCTTGCATACCCAAAGTTGGTCTTGTAACGGTCTAATCCGGCGTCACAAGCAACACGAAGCGATCAATCCTGCTATCACCATTCCCAGGTCTTTTAGCAGCGCACCGACCCACCAAAAAAAATCTCTAACAAACACCCATTAAAAATCTCGCGCGAAAAAGGTACCGCCCCATCGACGCGGCGCCGCGCCGCCGCCCACCGTCGCGTCGCCCCCCTCCTCCCAGCCGCCGCAGCCTGCGGCTAAACCCTAGCTCGCGGCGGATGAGAAGGAACGTTCTGCTCCATCTCGGAGAAGCCAAGAAAGCGATGTGCATTGCACGTGAGAGAGGGATTGCCGGGGAGGAGAGGAAAGCCGACGCGGTGGTTCGCCGAGCTCTGACACACAGCAGGTCCGGCGGACGCGGCGCATTCGACTGCGCAGGTAGCTCCATGTACACGGGAGAAAACGGAGGCAATCCATGGGCCTGGTTTCGCGAACCATGGGTATACTGGATGGGCTTTAGTGGACTGGTAAAGGACGGCTTGATTCGCCCAGGCCCGGCCCGAAGGAGCAGGTTTGGCAGATGAAGTTCATGGGCTCCCTGCACTACGAAACCAGACACCGGACCTCCCTAAACTTTGCAAACTTGGTATTTTACCGAGTCTTTTCGGTGTATATATGCCACTACAAAAGTTCAAATGCCACACAAGCCATTAAAAATGTTTGTCGCACACTAGTGCCACTGATCTAAACTTTTTTTTTTTGTCTTCTATGCCATTGCCGTCAGATTGGGCTCTAACTGTGTTAAACTGCATGTGTGAAAAGTCAAAAATACCATTATATATAAATATGTCATTAATTTTATTTGAGTATCTTAACGACTTCAAATAAAAAAACTTAAAACTAGAAAGTTGTAGATCTCGCCGCGTTCTATAATTTTCATATGAAAACTATCGTTATTTTATTCCACTCTAAGAAATATATAATTTGATATCGTTAACATGTATTAGAAAACTTATTTTTTTAGAATAAATAAATAAAAATATTTTTATATGAAAATTATAGTTCACGGCGAGATCTACAACTTTTCAATTATGAGTTTATTTATTTGAAGTCGTTAAGATGCTCAAATAAAATCAATGGCATATTTGTATCTAAGGGTATTTTTGACTTTTCACACCTACAGTTTGACACTGGTAGGTCCCAATCTGACGGCAATGGCATGGAAGGCAAAAAAAAATTGGAGCAATGGCACTGGTGTGCGGCGAACTTTTGTAATGGCTTGTGTGGCATTATGAACTTTTGTAATGGCATACGCGGAAAAGACTCTATTTTACCTCCCTCGACCTGTTAAAAGTGGTTTTGAAAGGTGGTTTTGTATTTCTTTTACTTCCAGAAAATAAATCTAGTAAATATTTAGAAAAATTAAAATTATTATAATATATATAAATAAAAACTTCACTTATGTGAAAAAATCTATGGATATATTGGGCATGAGAAAAATATTTATATCTTAAGAAAATATCATCAGAATATTCTAAAAATTAGAATCACACCTAATAAAACGAAAAATATGAAAAAATACTAAAATATTTTAATCAATGTCTAATTGCATATTGGATACTTTTATGGAAAAAAAACATAAGATGAAGTTAGCTTGAAGAATTCAACACAAAAGCATTTAACATTAATATATGCGGCATTTATGCTGGTTGCATCTCATATTTATATTATGGAAAGTTCCTAGGATGTGTTTATATATGATTTAGAATATTTTGTTAGTTTATTTTGATGCTTTTGGATATTTTTCTCATTTTCCTAGAGGAAAAAACTAATTTTTGGAGAATTTTAGATATATTTTCATGAGATCTAAATATTTTATTTGGTTCTAGTATGTCAATCCATCTCTATATTTTTTTCATAATTTTTAGAAGCTTAGAGATATTTTTTGTGATTTGCTTTAAAAACTTTATTGGATGTTCACAATTGGCTTGTATACTTATAAGGGTATAAATAAATAAACACCGTTATCCCATAAGTCATTTCCGGTGGTGCAGCATGGGGAGCATGGTTTAAAAAACTTACGTCCACCTAGGATCGCAGCCCACACAACGTCATCTATATCTCTTATAACAATAAACCCCACTAGATACGAGCTATTCACATCACCAATCCACTCAACATCCACAAGAAGTTGCAATTATAGCCAATTATCATATATAATTATGATAATTTCTCTTCATCCATTAACATACATGTCAAACTAATCAACAAAATTAATTAAAGATTATTTCATTCATATAACTATATATTTAAATAGTTTAATTTCTTTTAAAATTGTCTGGAATACCCGTGGCAACGCGCAGGGTATCCACGTAGTTCTAATAATGCAAGTCAACCTAAGCTAGCCTAGTAGTCTTTTTATGAGAGCGACCCTAGCAACCTTTGCAATTCGCCCATAGACGTGAAACCTAGAAACAAATAAAAACAAAACTAATGCCATACTGTGCACATCCGCCACCACCATACTGCACTAGTTAGTAGTTACAACCCGTTGTGACATGCTAGTGCGAGCCATGCTACTGCACTAGTTATCATTAATTTTTCCAAAATCAATGAAAAAAAGGCTTACATAGAAATGGTCATTGTCATGTCATAGGAAAATCTATATAAAATGATAATATGTACCCTGAAATACATAAAAATATTTCATTTTTGTTTTAGGGGTAAAAAGATCATTTTATCATGCTCTGCCAAATGGACGGAAAGAGCCAAATTCCAAAAGAAATTTCGACTCAGGGCCGAGAACCAAAGTTGAACGAAATTTGGGCCAAGAGACTAAGGGCACGGCCCAAAATCCAATTTTCCCTATATGTGTTTGCTGTGTAGATCTATTTAAATTTAGAATTTTTATTTTACTATGTTTTTTTAAAATTTAGCGAAAATTAATGAAAAAAATAAAAATACAAAAATATCTTTGTAACCGATTATGAACGGTTTCAAAAGTTTAGAATGGTGGTTTACCCTCTTTTCAAGTTTAGGGAGGAAAAACAGGCTTTCGTAAAAGTCGACCACAGATCGGCCGCTAACTATCACCTTTATGTGTTAAATTATTATATAATTTGATTTAATTTCGTCAAATTTGTAAGGTTTCAAGTTCAATTAATTTACAGCGCTACAGTTCAATTTAATTTACAGCTCAACCACATACGGACACACAAATATCAGACACCAACCACAAATATCAGACGTGGAAAATATACGGGTGCGGCCTAGATTGAGGAGACGGGCTGAAGTTTGTTTTGTTTTTTTGGGACCGTATGCAGACGGGCTGAAGTTAACATGGGCTGCTCAAGATTTCATCACATGGGGGCCCAAAAGGCCGAAACGGCAGTCCGGAGTAAGTATTGCCAAAGCGTAACATTCTACACGGCGGCTCGCCGGCTCCTCTACTTCTCCCCTGCGAAGAGAGTCGTCGGCGGCAGCTGTTTTGTCTAAGGAAGCCCCGGCGATGTGGTCAGACGGAGGGCATCGACCGGCTCACGGACGGCGCGCAGCGCAGCTGCTTGGAGTGGTGGCAACCGCCGTTGAGCTGACAGTGGAGGCCTCTCGGCCTGGGGGCCGTCGCCGGGCTTTTCGGTGCTAGCATGGCACTGGTTGCCTGAATCCTGATGCGGCGGCGGCGACGGCTTTCTGCTGCTGGGCGTCGGCGTCGGGGATACCATGTCCGAGCAGGAGTGACAACCAGGCAAGTTTTATGTGTATAAATTGATTGCATTGAATGGCTGAAACCGTGACAAGAACAAGATAGATAGACAGAAATTGGAACTTACTGTTCTTGAAATTTTGTCGATTTCGTGTTTGTGTGCATGATTCACTGGCTTCTCTGCCTCTGCTGCCAATACGTAATGAATCGCCACCGTCATTGTCTCATAGTTGATGTATCGTTGATGCAGAGGATGGATCTGATCGATGATTCACTGTTCCCCTTCTCTTCTTCCATGTGCACGGGCCATCGATCTGATTTGCTGGTTTGCGAGGAATAGATGGATCAATCATATGGCTACTCTGCTGGACCCTCTGGACTTTTCAGCTATTGGCCTGTCCTGTTGCCTGTTGGCGCTTCCAACCCTTCAACTAGTGGAGGGGGAGGGAGACCGGGAGTGTGAGTATGCTATCGCTGTCAGCCATTTTGAAGCATTCAACAAACTGCTCCTGCGTTTATGTGGACTTGACTATTCAACTTTGTACTGCTAGACTATTCAGCTGTAGTGTGATTCTCTGTTGACATACTAGTGATGATTATTTGATGCAAGAAACATGGCAGAAATCTAGTAGGAACGACAACTGTCATGTCCTATAGATTGCTGAGCATTGGAAAAGAGGTCCATCGCTGAGACCTCCCCAGTACCCAACTACCCATAGAGCCTGCTCCTGCTCTCAAAGATCTTGTGAAAACCATACACGAGCACTGGTTACCTGACTGGGAGCTGGGGGGTTGTGGTTCCATTTTGTCTCAAAATTATCAAGGTAACGAGGAAGGAAGAGACACACCCCTCCAATTTCATCATAAAGAAGAGTACCTCAGCTCCAAACCTGGGCTGGTTGCAGTTTTTTCGTTGATGGATGTTTAGCGCTGACATCGCGCCTTGCAAGCTTCAGTACTAAGGT
>JAKNSH010088318.1:0-12225 GCA_027790015.1 Cymbopogon flexuosus
GTTGATGTCAAAGTCAATGATGTGCACAACGTCTTCACCTTTGCAGGCTTCGAGAATAGCATAGTTAGCAGCCATGAAGCCTAGCCTGAAGCATGGGCAGATTTCAAAGAGGATCTGACACACCACAGATCACTACGGGAAATCACTACGGTCCTTTGCCGAGTGCCCCTTAAGGCATTCACAATACAGACTCTACGATAGAGTCTAAACCTATTTATTACCTTGAATACAGTAAACTTGGAGTCTAAATAAGATTTGGAGTCTTTTTCTCACTCTCTCTTCAATAAATCTAATGTCACATCAGCAAAATATCATAAATAGAAGGATAATAAATAGTCTTGGACTCTATGGTAGAGTTTTGCATTGGGACTGCCCTTACACTCGGCAAAGAACTGCTCTCCCCATGCATATCCATGTCACCAACAACCGCCGGATCCATGGAGGAGATTGATCGATGATGACGCGTGCATGTTTGCATTGCATTTACCTGCTATACCTAGAAATCCTAGCTAGCAAAACTCTTCTAATCGGTCTCAGCCTCTCTCGCGTGTCCTAGCTTAATTATGGCCGCTAGCTTAGCTGAGCTTGTGCTTTCTGATGCTAAAAAGGAAAAGCTTGGCTCGTGTTTCACATGAAATCGTTATGTAATTAAAGCGAAGAATGCGATGCGAGAAGATCGAGCACCAACTCCAAGTCTCCGAGCCCTGGCCTACCAGAGTAACCAGACCAACCATCAACCGCGTGTGTTGCCCCCGGCCGGCCATGCTGGGTAAACATCGGAATCATCAGAGAGTATGTAGGACTCGACACGACGAGACCACCGTTCAAGGTATCTACGTATGATCGAGATCGACCATGCTATAGTACGTACAGGGACTTGCCAGCGGCCAGCCGCCACATCCATCGCGACGGCGGCCAAACGAGTGAACGAGAGTGAAACACAGAACGGCAAGTGGATCGAGCACGATATATATATGTACAAAGAGCTAGCTAGTTGCCACATGCCAGCGCAGCCCAGCAAGCAGGCAACAGTGCCAAACAAAAAGAGAATAAATTCAGCCAGAAAGAGAGTCGGAGAGAGAGCGAGGGCCTGAGGAAGGCTCGTTCATGGCTGGGGGAGCGAGAGACGGTGGTGGTGGCGAGGATGCCGAGACGACGACGCACGAGCAGGGACGCGCCACCGGCAGCAGCGATGATCACGCAGCCGGCGGCGGGGCCACGACGACGAATTCGAACAAGCAGCTGGTGCCGTTTCTTAGCATGTTCAGGTACGCTGACCGCACCGACGCCGCGCTCATGGCGGTCGGCACGGTGGCGGCGGCGGCCAACGGCATGACGGAGCCGCTCATGACCGTCGTCTTCGCCGCCGTCATCGAGTGCTTCGGCGCTGGCGACGACGCCACCATCCTCCACCGGGTCAGCAAGGTACGTTGGTTACTACTATACGTGCTTACGTGTGTACTTACATATAGGGTTTATAATCAGTTTGTGCTTTTTTTTGCAACTTATTTTAGCATTTGAGATACCTTAATGATGATTTATTTTCTTTATTATTTGTATAAAAAATTTGAATAAAATGAACGGTCAAGACGTTCAAAAGTAAAAAACCGCGGTGCCCATGGGACTGAGGGAGTACATATGCTATAGGCCGGTGTACGTATGTCCTCAATCGTTCTATGCTCATGCGCGGTGCAACAGCAGCTAGCTAGTACACCCTCCGTCCCATAATTGATGACGTTATGAGATGCGTGCCAGTCAAACTTTTTCAACTTTAACCAAGTTTTTAGATAATTCGTGCAACATTTAGATCTCCAAACAAATTTATTATGAAAATATATTCAAAGATCTATCTAATAATATTAATTTTGTATTAGAAATATTAATACTGTTTAATATATAATTGGTCAAAGTTAAAAAAAAGTTTGACTTCTCGGAAAGCGAGAATGATATCTATTTTGGAATGGAGGGAGTACTAAATCTGTTTCAAATTCTAGTTCGTTCGACTTTTTCAACTCTAAATTTGACCACTCTTCTTATTAAAAAATATTTATAAAATATTATTTTTTATTGTAGCATGCTTTATTAATAAACATAATTTAAAAATAACTTAAATCTAACTATATTTCTATAAAAAATTTTAAATAATGGTCAGTTAATAGCTTGAAACGGAGTACGTACGAAGTACTAGTGACGGTGGGCATCGGCCAGGGACCTCATGGCGTGAGCGGTGTGGTTATTACGTGACGGCCGCGAGGCTGCCGTGGAACCGGCTCGGCACTGATGACCCCGCCGTTTTCGTCTGTTCGTATGCAGATGCAGCCTCTGTGTGTGCAGTGCGTATAGTAGCCGGCCGGCCATATATTTTACTTCGGTCCTCTAACTACTATATAAAAGGCATGATAAAAGCTACACATGTATATATGCCATCCAAGTAAATAATAGCTATCGTGTCTTTCAAAAAAGAAAAGAAAAGAAAAGAAAAGAAAAGCTATTGTCTTTTCTCTCTCTAAAATCTCTCCACCATATTCCAAACCAAACTTTATATATTAATCTATCTACAACAATAGATTAGAGGGAAGATAAAAACAGAGAAATCATGCAAGCACAACTGAAAGTCATTTTCAAAAAGTAGGCTTAGTGGGCCACATTGTTTTTTTTTTCTTCCACCAAACATGGTCTCTGGAAATCATACCCCTCACCATATTCTTTTCACATGTTGATATATCGTCCCTTTCCTTCTTGGCGGGTCTTATTAAAACGATCAGACGTTAGTTGATAAAACGTAATCAGACCGTCTGCAGCGTTTCGGTTAATTTGATGTTGTCTGCTCACCAGACAAAGGGGGTTGTTTGGATGATGATTTTTGTGGCTGATATATAAGTCGACGTATGGTTGTTTGGATGATCCAAGGCTAAATCTATGGGTATTGGGTAGATATCATATTCTCAAATTTGAACTACATAATTTTCCTAAAAAAAAAACAATAATATTGAACGCCAGTGCTACCTCTTTCTCGTTTAGCCTTTGCATGCATGCTAATAATAATGCTTTTCGCTGAAGTAAGTTTTACGTTGACGGCCCGTTTCCTTTTGGGTCCCGTAAATCGGAATGCCTTTCTACCATCTTTGAGCAGACATCCTCATCATCCTCGATAGTGCTCCTTCCACTCTGGTGAATTGGTGATAGTAATCATGGTTGTCTGCTGGTTATGGTAATGGCCACAACATATTCCGAAGATGAAAGTCATTCTTATTTAAAAGAAACTATTCGGAACATGAAAACAGCAGGCAAGTAATACTCCATCCATTCTAAATTATAAGGCATTTTGAATTTCGAGTTCTACTCCAATGGTCCTATCAAAAAACTTTGCAAGAAATCTTAAAGCAGATGGTAATCAATTTAACTAATTTTACCATGGGTCTGCCCTACCCATGCCCAAACAAAGCCCAGATGGCTTGGCCGATATGATGTTGTTGTTGTTTCAAGCAAAGTCCACACTCCACAGAGTTTTTTTATTATTTTATTTTAAGGTGCACACAGACTCACTCTATTATAACTGAATATGGCAACTTTTTTGAAAGGAATGGGCACGAGATTGTGCACCAATTCTATTAATATAGAAAAATAGACTACAAGCATGGAGCCGCAGCTGAAAATAACAATCCAAAACGACACCAATTCTATTAATATGGCAACTAAACACTACACAGTATGTGCACATCTACTTAAGTATCAAACAAGTCCACATCATTTGAATGTATAATACATAACAAGGTGTTTTTCTCCAGGTTATCGTGTACTACATCTATCTGGGAATTGGAACAGCAGTTTCTTCCTTCCTCCGTAAGTACATAAACAAATACTCCATCCGTCCCAATGAATATGCAATTCTCACTTCCCAAGAAGTTAACCAAATTTAACTTTGACCAACTTTCTACAAAATAGTACTAACATTCACAATACAAAATAAGTATTAATAGATTAAGGACGGAATCTATTTTCATAATAAATCTTAGTTGAGTCATAAATATTAATACTAATTCCTATGTCTTAGTTGAGTCATAAATATTAATACTAATTACTATGTACTTGGTCAAACTTTAGTAAAGTTGACTGGCACGATTCCTATAATTACATTATCTATGGGACGGAGGGAGTATATAGGCTGATTCAACTTACAACTTCAACCAGGAAGAGAACGAACTTTGTAACAGCTAAAAATGAAAATTCTGTTTAGCTGGATTAGCAGAATCCCAAACAATTGGCTGAAACATTTACCTGCTCCAGAGGTGTCATGCTGGACGGTGGCTGGAGAAAGGCAGTCAACACGGCTGCGATCATTATACCTTGAAGCTGTTCTGAGGCAAGACATTGCATTCTTTGACGTGGAGATGACAACTGCGGAAGCAGCTTCAAGAATGTCTGCAGACACTGTACTCATCCAAGACGCCCTCGGTGAGAAGGTAACAATTCATTATTGGTTTGACAAAAGAGCAAAAAAGTATGTCTGATTTCCAGTGAAGGGTCTTTCATGTCTAGAACACAAAGAAAAGGCCTTATGTATCAGAACACTAAAAAAACTGACTTCTCATGTTAAGGTAGGGAAGTACATACAGCTTTTGACAACCTTCATTGGTGGCTTTATCATTGGATTCATTAGAGGCTGGATGCTGGCCCTTGTTGTGCTCGCGTGCATACCTCCAAGCATTTTATCCTTTGCAACAGTCTCCCGATTGCGAGCTCAAATATCTCGAAAGAGGCAAGAATCATATGATGATGCAGGGAATATTGTCAAGCAAACCATTGGAGCAATAAGAACAGTAGGTGATTCTAATATTTTTAAATACAAATTAATGCAGTGTTTGCAACTATTCAATATCAATAACATCTCGAAAACAGGTTGTATCTTTCAATGGTGAGAAGAAAGCAATTGCAATGTACAATAATCATATAAAAAAGGCATACAAGGCTACTCTCATGGAAGGAATCGTCAGTGGTCTTGGAATAGGTTGCATATTTTTTGTTGTCTTCTGCAATTACTCTCTAGCATTCTGGTATGGCGCCAAGTTAATCATTGGCAAAGGATATACTGGAGGGCAGGTCCTCAATATCGTATTTGCAATTTTAACTGGCTCAGTGTGAGTTTTCTAACTGTGAACTACATATGTAATAAATGACAGTAAAAAAATTACAGTTAGACTCTTTGAATGAAATTGAATTGATATTTAAAAAAATTAACATAAGCATTTTTAGATTTTGACATTAAGGTTTGATTATTTGGGAACAGGGCTATAGGTAATGCATCACCATCTATTTCTGCAATTGCAGAAGGGCAGTCTGCAGCACAAAGATTGTTTGAAATTATCAACAGAAAACCAAATATTGACATTACCGACACTTCTGGAATAGTATTAGAAGATATCGAGGGAGATGTTGAGCTCAAGGATGTGTTCTTTAGGTACCCTGCAAGGCCTGAGCAGTTGATACTTGATGGCCTGTGCCTGCAAGTACCTAATGGTACCACAATGGCTATAGTCGGGGAGAGTGGAAGTGGCAAATCAACAGTGATTAGTCTGGTGGAAAGATTTTATGACCCACAGGATGGTGAAGTGTTGCTAGATGGAGTGAACATCAAAAGTCTGCAGCTCCAATGGTTAAGAGGAAAGATAAGTCTTGTCAGCCAAGAACCATTGCTTTTTATGACCTCCATCAAGGATAACATAACCTATGGTAAAGCGGATGCTACAATCGAAGAGATCAAGAGAGCAGCTGAGCTTGCAAATGCAGCAACCTTCATTGAAAAGCTGCCTGATGTACTTTGAGAAACACTACTTATTTATGTATCTTACTCAAGTTTCTGGCAATTAATATCTTGTCTTCCACCTCATACAGGCATACGAGACAATGGTTGGTCAACGTGGTTCTCAGCTTTCTGGGGGGCAAAAGCAAAGGATTGCCATCGCAAGAGCAATCCTCAAAAATCCAAAAATCCTTCTTTTGGACGAAGCTACAAGTGCTTTAGATGTAGAGTCTGAAAGGGTAGTTCAAGAAGCACTAAATAGGATCATGGTAGGGAGAACTACACTCATTGTTGCCCACCGCCTGAGCACCATCAGCAGTGCAGACTGCATAGCAGTAGTTCATCAAGGGAAAGTAGTTGAACAAGGTAAGTGACTCTTTGACACCAATTACTTTGGTTTTTTGATCTTTAGAAGCAATCAACCAGCGTGAAAAAATAGAGGTAGTTCAATTCAGTTTTTCGGAACTAGTTAACCAATTGACATGTCATACAGGTGTCCATGACAAGCTGATTAAGGATCCTGATGGAGCTTATTCTAAACTTATTAGGTTACAACAGGCACATGCTAAAGAAAGGCATGAGGTTCCAAATATTGATGTGTCAGGTTCATCAATATATAAAAGTAGAAGTTTATCTTTGGAAAAATCAATAGACAGAGATTCTCCCAGGAACAAAGGGCATCATTCCTCCACAAAATCCACTGGGCTGTCTGAAGAACTGAACAACAAGGAATCTGGTGATAGTAAGGCTCCTAAGAAAGCACCAATTGGACGACTATTCAAACTTAATAAGCCAGAAGCACCAGTTCTCCTATTAGCTGCTATAGCTGCCTTTGTGCATGGCCTTATGTTCCCATCGTTCAGTATAATGATGTCTGGTGGTATAAGATCTTTCTACTATCCACCACACCAACTTCGAAAAGATTCTCGGTTTTGGGCATTGATGTGCCTTCTGTTCGCAGTCATTGCCCTGATTTCAATCCAACTGGAATACTTTCTATTTGGGGTCGCTGGTGGGAAACTTATACAACGTGTCCGCTCTTTGTCTTTCCAGAGCATAGTGCATCAAGAAGTTGCTTGGTTTGATGACCCTTCAAATTCTAGGTTTGGCTACTTGAACATTTTCCCCCCTAAATTTCTTAATTTTTCTACAACTGTTTGGGCATCAATTTTACTGTTTCGTTTTATAGTGGGGCACTTGGCGCGAGACTCTATATTGATGCTTTGAACATCCGACGCCTCGTCGGAGATAACTTGGCCATACTAGTGCAGTGTATAGTAACACTAGTAGCTGGTTTTTCCATAGCATTTGCTTCTGACTGGAAGCTCACGCTGATCGTCGCATGTGTGATTCCTGTAATGGGCTCACAAAATTATATTCAAGTGAAATTCTTGAAAGGGTTCGGTGAAGATGCTAAGGTGAAAATTTTGAATTTCCTGAAGTGAACCTAATCGTCTTTATGTTTTAAAAAGCAAAGCATACCTACTTTTCAAAATAGATGAATATGTGCAATTGTTTTAAACAGCATACAGTCTTTCATATAATATTAATAACTCTAGATATATTTTGAAGTTTACAATTAAAAAAAATCAAGATTTAATGTCTTATCAAAAGTTTCACCTAACAACTAATTGGAACAGGTGATGTATGAAGATGCAAGTCAAGTTGTAACTGAGGCAATTAGTAGTATTCGAACTGTAGCATCTTTCTGTGCAGAGAAGAGGGTAATTACATCATACATACAAAAATGCCAAGCTTCAATGAAACATGGCATTAGAAGTGGAATGGTTGGAGGCCTTGGTTTCAGTTTCTCAAACTTAATGATGTATCTCACATATGCTCTTTGTTTCTATGTTGGTGCACTGTTCGTACATGAAGGAAAATCAACTTTTAAAGACGTTTTTAGGGTAAGGGATACACACTTGGGATCATTTAAATAACAGCATTTTGTTCAGTGACTGACAAACTGAATCTGGTAACTGGCAGGTCTATTTTGCTTTGATTTTCACAGCTTTTGGAATTTCCCAAACAAGTGCGATGGCAACAGATTCAGCAAAAGCCCAGGAATCCACAACTTCCATACTAGCTATTATAGACAGGAGGTCTAGAATCAACTCGACTAGTGATGAAGGCGTAATTCTCGAAAAAGTTGATGGCAACATAGATTTCAGGCATGTAAGCTTCAAATACCCATCCCGCCCAGACGTCCAAGTGCTCAGCGACTTTACTTTGGCCATTCCCGCCAGAAAGGTATTGTTCGCTTGTCATAGTTAATTCATAAGTTGTTTGACTGGAGGGGGTAGTTAATAGGGGATGTGAATTGGGGTTGTTGATCTTGCTAGGTTAGTACCAAGTTAGACCGTGCGAGACACTTCACAAAAGTGTCATGGCAATTCTTGAGCAGCTTAATTTCAACAACAGTATAAATGTATAATAGGAAAATATCAGATATTGGCTACAAATACAATAACTGTTTGCTACTTTGCTCAGGTAATGAGTGCTCAATTCATCTTAATCCTTAACATAAGTTTAAGTTCCACAAAAGTTGTGTACAGGTGGTACAAAATTCATTTAGCACTCTGCAAAATTTCTAAGTTCAAACTCCATTTTCTCAAGGAGTACAATAGGCAGACAATATGAGACGAAAGTAACAACAAAGATTTACTATGATTTAAGGGTTTTCTCTATGCTCTTCTATCTCTTTAAAATGCTCAATTGCCCGCAATACCTGCTTCTTACTCATTGAATTGAATCTATTTTACTGAACACGTCATTCTATGGGACAAGAAGAACTGGATTGCTGGATACTTAATTCAAAGGCAGAGCTCCAGCCATTTGTGTTCAAAAAGTGCTGGATACTTCCGGTTAATAAAAATAAGCCTGAAAAGAATGAAAACTAGTTCTTGTTTTCACATTTTCCTCTATGATTTGTCCTGATGAACTTAAAACTGATTTCATATGCAGACTGTTGCACTTGTTGGAGAGAGTGGTAGCGGTAAGTCAACAATAATTGCTCTGCTCGAGCGATTCTATGACCCAGATTCTGGCACAATATCACTAGATGGAACAGAACTTAAAAAACTAAAGCTGAGTTGGTTAAGAGATCAAATGGGGTTAGTGAGCCAAGAACCTGTACTTTTCAACGACACAATTCACACCAACATAGCATATGGAAAACAAGGAGAAGTAAGAGAGGACGAGATTGTTACTGCTGCCAAGGCAGCCAATGCTCATGAGTTCATATCTAGCTTGCCTCAGGGATATAGCACTATTGTCGGCGAGAGAGGAACACAGCTCTCTGGAGGGCAAAAACAACGGGTTGCTATTGCAAGGGCCATCTTGAAGGACCCAACAATACTTCTACTCGATGAGGCAACAAGTGCCCTGGATGCTGAAGCTGAGCGTATCGTTCAAGATGCGTTAGACCAAGTGATGGTCAGCAGGACCACCATTGTTGTGGCGCACCGACTGTCCACAATCAAAGGGGCAGATATGATTGTAGTCATCAAAGATGGTAAAGTTGCTGAGAAGGGAAAACATGAATACCTCGTGGGCAAGGGAGGAGTTTATGCATCGCTAGTAGAACTGCACTCCAAGTCAGCATAAGGATATATGGGGATATCGATGGGTTATTTGGTACTACAAGGGAAGCATTTGCAGTCGTAGGTAGTCAGGCAACTGAAACAAATCCATGGAAAACTTATCAATTCATACTTCTGGCTTGTTATAGGCCAGTCTTAAACTCCATATTGACAAAGATAGCATTGGAATCACGTATTTCACATGCTGTAGTGCACTGGATTATCAATAAATCAATGGTAAAAAGGAAAACAAATCGACCCAATCACTGAAATATTAGTATTTAGTCGACGAGCAGTAGCATTTCTGCTACTCCAGAGCCCCAAATTCACGCGAGGCGCCTGAGCATAACACTACATACCAAATACACTACAGCTTTGCACGCATTGGAAAGAATAAGTTCGAACCAAATGAAGCTACCCTTCAGCGAATTTGTTCAAACCAAAAATTCAGGTCCAGAACTTAAACCGGCGTACCTTTCGTGCACCGAGGTCCCCTTTTGGTCGCCATGATCCAACCGACGCTAGCCTAGACGGGACGGCCGTACCGGTGCCCGCTGGCGCGGCCGCCGTACCTAGCTGCTGGCTTCAGGGAGACGCCTCGCTTCCCTTCCGCTCCCCACCAGCGAAGCCACCGCCGCCGCCGTTCCAGAGCGACGGCGCCGTCCCGTAACAGCTTCTATTACCTTTTTTTTAGGGAAAACAGCTTCTATTACCTTACCTGGTCGGCTGGTTACGGCCCAGAGGAGGCCCAAATGGCCCAAAAAGAAAAGGAAATATTTTGATGACCGGCGGGGCTGTATGCGAGCTCACCTCGTTGAGCAGCTGCAGGCACGGACGCACGGGCGGCGGCAGTGTGCCACGGAGGCAGGGAGCTGTCTCCGGCGTACGACGCTGCGCTGTGCTACATGCGGCATGCATGCACAGCTGAAGGCAGAGGCGCATGGATGGGCCTGGATTGGACAGGTTAACAGGCAAGCATCGCCGTCCATAATCTAGGTGTGTGAAAGTTAAATATTTTGATGCCTTTGCAATTGCGTCATGAATTGTTGGTTTGGTTGCCAGTCTGCTACTCAAGGAACATCACCTATTCGCTTGCTAATAGTTATGGTGATTGGTGATGCCAGGCGCCCAGCCTTAGCATAGCCTGTGCCATCACAGTTCCTGCCTTCCATGTGTTTGACGAAATGCATCTCCGGCGAAAGTAGTTGCAGCCTCTCCTTGGATTTGAGAAATGTCTACACTATATATGCATCCTTTTTTTTCTATCTAGTTAATTACTAACTTGAGCACTTAGTGTCTTGATTGCTTTAGAGTCTTACATTTTTTCCATTGAAAATATGGAATGAAAATGAAATATGGGCCATGTCATATATAGTTGTTTGTTGAATATATACATGTTGCCGTCTGTTGCTACAGTAGAACACCATGTTTGATTTTAGGGGCACAGATGCTGACTTTCGTATTATCTAAAGCACAGCTTCATGTTTTCACCATGGTTTGAACTTGAGCCCCCCTAGGCATTTATCCTGGATCCGCCACTCCTCACTATAGTAATGCATGCATTTGAGTTCAATAGAGAATATATACTGTTGAGGCTCTTTTTTTATATATTTTATATGGTTTATTATTCAGTTAGTGACGCATTCGAATGTAGTCCCTTTCTTCACCTAACCACATAATTGTAGTTTCGACTTCTAAAATTAAGAACAACTGAATTCTGACCAAATAGTACTTGGTTAAATGCACAAACAATATAAAGATACATCATTCTATTCAGATTTTGATCGGAGCTCTACTAGGGAAGCATAGGCTCCACCATTGATGCGCATCAGGGCTTCATGTCTTCCTTTCTCTACAATCTTGCCTTCCTTGAGGACAGCGATCATGTCAGCCCCTTTGATCGTGGAGAGGCGGTGTGCCACCACAATGGTGGTACGGCTGACCATGACTCGGTCCAATGCATCTTGAACAATGCGTTCTGATTCGGCATCAAGGGCACTGGTTGCCTCATCAAGGAGTAGTATCTTTGGATCCTTGATTATGGCCCTTGCAATAGCTACTCGTTGTTTCTGCCCACCAGATAGCTGAATTCCTTTCTCGCCAACCATTGTGTCATATCCTTGAGGTAAGCCTGATATGAATTCATGGGCATTGGCTGCCTTGGCTACAGCCATAACCTCTTCCTCTGTTACATCACCATGTTTCCCATATGTTATGTTTGCACGAATTGTGTCATTGAAAAGCACTGGTTCCTGGCCTACTAGCCCCATTTGATCCCTTAGCCAGCTTACTTTTAAGCTCTTAATTTCAACACCATCTAGTGATATTCTACCGGAATCAGGATCGTAGAAACGCTCCAGTAAAGCAATTATTGTAGACTTGCCACTACCACTCTCTCCAACAAGTGCCACTGTCTGCAAAAGGAATGAAAATATTACATCACACAGAGCTTGGCAAATGTCAGTTGTCTGAGTTCCATATGTTATGTTACTAGAACTAGATACATGGCATCCGATCATTTGGGGGCAATGCTACTGCAAGACAATGAACAAAAGATGGTAAATGCTTGCAAGGTTAATTGTACCTTTCCAGAAGGAATGCGCAAGGTAAAGTCACTGAATATCTGAACATCAGGTCGCGATGGGTACTTGAAACTGACACTGTTGAAATCAATGTTGCCAGTGACATTCTCCAGTGTCATCCCATCGCTACTTGAGTCAATTTTTGACTCCCTATCCAGAATACTGAAAATGGAAATAGCAGAATCCCTTGCTTTTGTTGCATCAGAAGCCAGTGCACTTGCCTGCGACACCCCAATAGCTGCCAAAACTAATGCGAAGAAAA
>JAKNSH010088449.1:0-19078 GCA_027790015.1 Cymbopogon flexuosus
ATCTCTCTCCTTGCAACTCCGAAATCGGGACGTAACGGTCGCGGTAGCGACCCCTATAGATTAGCACAAAGAACGAATGAAAACCAAAAAGATCCAAATGCACTCAAACATTATTCCATTGTGCCGGGCTCGATTTTAGATGAATTTAGACGTTTGGTTCATAATTTTTAGAGCTTATATGAATAAGTTATGAATTTTCTAAGGTTTCCTATTATAAAATAATAAATTAAATATAAACTCGAATTTTAAAAGTTATAAAAATGGTTAAAAAGTGGTATTAACATGTATATTATGAGATTACGATTCCAATGATATTTTAATGGTGCAAATCGGAGTTAAAATGGTCAAGTTATAAGTATTTGAATTTGGATGGCAAAACTGTAATTAAGTGAAAACCTAATTTGAATCTGGTAATTAGAGAATACGCTTTCCAAAGGAGGAAGCGTACAACCGAACTACGCTTTTGACTGGTCTTCACCTTGCTGATGTGGCGTTGACGATGACGTGGCACATTCTCATTTGTTGAAGAGCGATGATGTGGCGAGGTGGTTGACCGAGTTGACCACGGGTCAACAATTTATCCCAGCCGTCCATCTATGCTTGGGCGGTGTAGGAGGCGTTCAGATCTGGATGGCACCATCAACAACCCCGTTGCAGAGATCGGGGAGAAACCCTTCGCCGACAAGCCCAAGACGGATAGCGCGACGAGCGACGACGTCTTCCCCGGCCAGGAGACCCACCCAAAGGTAACCACCCACGCTGCAGAAAAGCCCCATGAACATATCTTGATGCAGCCGCGGTACACCTTCGACAACCCTAGCGACGTCCTCGCCCTACCGGCAAAAGGGGCGACGTCGCCGACGTCGCCGACGAGCATCAAGGACGCCACAACGCTGTGACACCCCGGCCCAGGGCTTAATAGGATTAATAGGATACTCATACCAACAAGTTGCAACTTCTTTTTCAGAAGCTCATCTCTAAAGAACTCCAAAGTTAAGCGTGCTTGGCTTGGAGCAATTTAGGGATGGGTGACCGACCGGAAATTCCTTTCTGGGTGCGCATGAGTGAGGACAAAGTGCGTAGAAAAGACTGGTGTTGGTCTGTGAGGATAGTCTATATCCTAGTTAAGCTGCCAGATTTAAGCGGGCCCGACCTCGAGGAGGCGGGACGTTACAAACAGTACAATTACGCAGCCTCGATGAGGGCCGCGAAGTGCAAGGACACACCAATACATGGAGGGACATGGCCTTGCACCACAATCAAAGGAGGTTTTAACGGATAGTGTCAAGCAACTAGAGAGCACGAAGAGAAGCTTTGACTAAGCAAGCTTCAAAAGAGACTAATAGACCAACAAGCAGACGACTCGTCTCCAAAGAGCAGCAGCAAAGCAATGGTTCACAGAGCGTGGCCTGGTGGCGCTCACCCCCTGGAAGGTTGATCCAGCCGTCAGGCCTAGGAAATCTATTGCCCTTTGAGCTGCCTGCCCCAGGCACTTTTACCAGGGTTAGAAGCAAACAGGCCCCTAGGGCAGAAGATGGCCACTAAGCCCGAGCGGAGCCATTCGTGCACTTAGGTTTAGCTCTGGTGGTTTACCTAAAGACCAAATAGATTCTTCTAAAAAAGACCAAAAAAATTTGGACCAGACGAGAACAACATCTTTACGTATTAACTTTCACAAACCTACTAAAAGAACCATTGGCGCGATTGCACTGCCACCGAAATTACATACAGCAAAACCACGCAAATATAGTTTTGTTGCGATAAAGGATATGCTTTTAGTCTACTAGTGTAGCACAAGAAATAACCTAACTATCAGGAGAACCAGTCATGCAAGTAATTAGCAGCAGCGAGCTGATTTGCTATCTGTCTACGATCACCAGTCACCAACTTATCATTACTACGCCTACTTCCTTCCACCAGCACGGGGCTTTGCTTTAACATCAGATTCCTATGAACCAAGACAATGACAATATAAGGAGAAACTGTTAGACAAGGAATGGACAAAAGGGTAGTAAACGTCATCCAAGAATAAAGGCTACCTGGAGATTTAATATTTTAAATTTACACATTCTACAGCTATCTTTTCTTACTTCTAGCTATAAACACCTAAACCCACAAGAGATTACCAACAAAAACTTCTAATCATTCAACAGCATTATCTAAACGAAAATAAGAGTATAAATTATACAAGGCATTTAGTAAAAAATCAAACCTGTATACTATGTAGAAAGATATTTGTCTTTGCAGTGGAAGGATTATGCTTCTCAGCACCCTTGCTCCAATCATAGCATACCTAAACAAATGAGAGAATCAGCAAATTTGGATTCCTACTCCACCTGTCACAGAAAGAGGAACTAAACTAAAGCATGAAAAGTAATTAAATTTTCAGACTAACAACTTAAGGAACTTCAAGCCATGTATGGTTGACAACTACTATGAAGCATACAGGAACCTCTCCACCATGCACCCCAATAGTATAGTGGCTTAACATAAAACTATTATATTTACAGTAATCTTCTAGTCCTCTTCTTTTTAATATAGCCGGCAGAACTCCTGCCGGTTCATTCTTTTTATAAAAATATGCATATATATATACTCCATCCACTCCAAATTTTATGTCATTCTGGCTTTTTCTTTTAACAACTTACAATTTAGAATGGAGGGAGTACTTTTTATTTCCAAGAGACCAACCTATTTGGTAGGATTAAACAATCAGGACACAAATCATTCAGCAGTATGGCACTACCATAAGACTGGGAATGCAGAAGAATTCATTTCCTATAGAAATATGAAGAAATTCTAGTGTTAGATATACCTGATTGTAATTCTACCTATATAACAAAAACACCAAAAAGAAACTAGGTGTATCTGATAAGTTATTTTCGCTCAGTCTACGGATGCTGACAACAACAAATGACTTACAGCATAAGCAAATATAGAGCCATCCTGATTGAACGTACTGCATGTGATGGGTGCTGGACACTTATTAAAAGCCTGTAAAAGAAAATGGCACATCAGAGGTACATCTTTAAACAAATGCATAGAAATTTCCTTAATAAGGTTCCAAATTGTTTGGAAATATCAATTATAAGCACTATTTTTCCCTCTAAATAACCAATCACTGTGATACACGGTACTAAAAATAATCTTTTAAATGCAGTGCAATGAAATATAAACATAGTAATAAGTACAAAGGAAGACATAGCATAGTAGAATAGGAATTTCATTTATTGTTACTGACTTTTTTTTTTTGGCTCATTGTTGGAAAATGAAGTACCCCTGACAGGCTGACAGGCATGAGCAGTTTTATGACTGATAAAAAAGAACTTCAGTCTGGAAAACTTCATAATGTTTTCTATTCAGGTAAATCTGACTTTTCAGCAAATCCCAACATTCCAAAAATGGATATCGCTTCAGAAAATTGATTTTTACTTCGCAAATATGTCATTTTGGGTTCACTTCCCACTTCCCAGCAATGCATAAAGTATGTTGGTCAAAGACAAAATGTTTAACTGCATCCATTCTAGGATAAAAGTTAATTGACTTGATGGAGTAGCTCAAAAAGAACAGCAGCCGCATTGTGTGATTGCCACTATATTATTATTTACCTATTCAATTTCATAAACTGAGTTTACATTAAAAAGTTATATGTTCAAGCATGACAGCAGAAGTACTCAGATCAATATAAAATGTGTCAAATGTATTTTTAAAGAATATTAAGGGAAACATGACCTTCAGCCTTTGCTTACTGTCCTTGTCCCAAAAGGTGAAGCATCCATCAGAGCCTGCAGTAGCGAATGTACCATGCACCTGGGTAGAATGCATACCATGGTCCATGACAATTAGAATTGCTTTGAATGGACAATGAAGTAGTTGTTAACTAATCTTCATTTGGCTAGCAAGTATTCTGTAGTTATAGTTTAAACAAACATCCAAAGAATTGTGAAGTTTCTACCCACAAAACTTTATTCAATATGATAAAGAGAATAAGAGATTAAAAAAACATTTGAATAACATATTATAGAAGGAAGAGGTCTTACAGGATGGAAGTTCAATGAGTTAACAGAGTATATATCATTTCCATCACGGTGACACTTGAATGTGAAGTTTTTTCCTTGCTGAGACTCATCCACGTGATGAACACCGACTCGTCCTTCTATAGACCCAACCTTCAAATGAAAACAAGTAAAGGGTCAATCAGATGTGCAATTTTAAAAGTAGTTGACCATTTTCCTTCCACAAATGGCGGACAGGCAAACAAGAACAAGGATGAGTTAATAAGCTATATCATGGCGGACAGCCAGACACACTGGTAGAAATTCTTTTAACTTTGGACAAGGATTTAAAAGACCATACTGATGAGAAATTAAATGAATTTTCTAATGGCCTTTGTGTTAAACAACTCTAAAGGGTGCAGTAAATTTTTTTTCTCAAATACGCAGGAGAGTTGTGTATCATTTCATTAAGAAGAGTTGTAAAATACAACACACACACCACCCATAAACCCCCTGGAGCTTTCAGTGACATTCGTGCCTGTCAAAATAAAGCATGAACAACTACTAACAATGGTAATGGGCTTAACTGTTTGCTGCAGGGAGTTGTGCAAGCTCCCTTGCTCCAGCTAAACATCATATATGTGTTCCTTTTCAATGTGTTAGGATTGTCTGCACGTTTGGCGACACCCTGTTGAATACTCAATCATTTCGCTGCTTACAAATCATCCATGCTCCCAAAATGATCAGGGAATTGATTCCCTTTCTGAAGACTGTAGGCGCCAACTTGTCTATCTTGATCCACCAATCCTCAAATGAAGTGTCATTTTGGGAGCAGTAAATTTCTATGGCAAATTTAGGGTGCAGTAAATTAGAAACCATTCAACATCACTTTTTTTAATGTCATTATGCCAAATTTCTGGGGCGCGTTGTTCATATTGTGTTTGGTGTTATGCCTCCATTGAGTGTGGAACATTTATTCGATACCTGGTACAAACAAGGCGGGAATCAATATAATTCACTGGTACTGACTGGTGCTGCCGCCTTTTGTTGGTCTATATGGCTAACAAGAAATGATATAATTTTTGATAAATCACATTTACCTATTCATGGGGGAGGCATTGGCTATGCTTCTGGGCCCAATTATTAATTATAGCACCAGGATGAGGAAAAAAACGCATTTTATGAGCTAGCTGCAAGATGGAGTCTACAGGATGGCTTTCTTTTTTTTTTTTTTTTTTTTTGGCTTCCCATGGATGCCCTTTACTTTTAGACTTGAGTTTTAACTTTTAATTGCCTTCTCAGTCGTGTGAGACTCTTTTGAGTGGTGAACTTTGTAATATAATCAAGGTCTGATTCCTCAATTGAGAGGATGAAGCCAGATATTTTTCCATTATCTATAAAAAAAGATATCTTTTTGCACCACTTTTTAAAAAGAAAGCAATGATATGGCAATAGTGTCCTTCCACTCTGGGATTGCGTGATGAAAACAATCAACACAGGAAGCACCATAAAAAGTAGGTATGACACTTACAATGATAACTTGTATCTTGTTTTATGGAACAGCCACAATACGTTGTTCAATATTTACCTCCTTATTAAGATTATAGTAATTCTTTACAAAACCGTTCTATCATGTTTCCAAAAATAGAAAACAAAACACTATGATACTATGAGATCAGAGTCCACTAGATTTTATTTCATTTATCTTGTGCTCTCATTTTCTCAACAATATTGCAGAGATCTAAACAGAAAAGCAAATGTAGGGAATTACCAGAAAACCTTGTTGATCAGGAAATGCAGCAAGACACCTTGTCTGGAGCTTCAAAGGTGATGTAATCCTCTTGAATTCAGCCTATTAAAAGGTCAGAGAATGTCAAAAGTGCAAACATAATCGAGAAGTGCATAAGTAAAATATTTTAGTGGATAAACCTACATACTTCAGTTACATGAAACAAGGCAACAGGAGTTTATTACTTGTTTATCTTTGCCAACAAAAAATGAAAAGGGGTCATTTTGTATCCTCACGGCTTCAAAAAAACAAAAACATAACACATTTGTGATTGAAAAATCTAACTAAGATTGAATATATTACTTTTCTGTTTTGCACTAACAAAATTTTCAGCACCTGAGTAGCAGACTATTTTCTTCTACAGTTTCACATACTCCCTCTGTTCCAACATTATAAGTTGTTTCGGTTGGCTTTTCTAGGTACATAGTTTTTGCTATGTATATGGAGTTATGGACATAACATATATCTAGGTACATAGCAAAAGCTTGTACCTGAAAACACCAAAACAACTTATAATTTGGAACGGAGGGAGGACAATTGAATTGACTGAAACATAATATGGATTATAACTGATATCTTCTGACCAGGGTAAAACTATACTAATGAATTGGTCTCAATGTGCGCGATATATTTGATCAGGTTAGAAGTTCTAAATCCTTAGAATTATTGCATAACCGGAAAAGAAGCCAGAACAACTCATGGGCCAAAGAGGAGAAGAGAGCAATAATACCTGTGGATTCTGCAGATTGAAGACTATTATGTTGCGATCAGCAGTGCCAACCACCATGAGAGGATAAGAAAGTGATAGAGCATAGCAACGGTCAGGAAGTTGCTGAACATGCACTGGTTGGGGTTGCCTAATGTCCCAGTACCTTAGAAAATGGAAAAATGATTGACGAAATGAGGATAACCATTATGATAATGCCAGACTGACGATTAGGTTCTTTGCAGTTGTAATTATGTAAGTATTACGACAACAAACTGCCGACCTACAACTACAAGTCAAGTCCTATGAAACTGGTTCTTGGTGATAAGGATATTGTTAAGGTTCTCTGCAAATGATCTATCAAGAAAATGCATTACTGCTCCTCCATTATTATGCAATACATCACCATTCACCAGCAACAAACCATTAGAGAGGACTAGATGTCAGATGCACAAATTAATTGTACAGGAATATCAAATTTCAAGAAAGAATATGTGGATGAATCTAGCACCTCAAAGTCTTGTCCCAGCTCCCACTGACAAGAAGATTCATCTGTGGCACCCAAGCGAGTTCTTTAACAGGCGCTTCATGCCCCGTGAAAGCCGTGGGCTGGCCACCTGAGAGCAGAGGCCACATTTTAACTTGCTTATCGCAGCCTCCGGAGAAAACAGTCATCCCATCATCCTTCCAAGCCGAGCACAGCACCTGCACGAAACAGAACAGCCTGCAGGTCACATACCCTCTAGATTCAAAATCAGCTAATATCAGCAAATGCTAAGGGGAATCACTTCTGGGGGAAACAAAAAGTGTCGAGAGAGTCACAATACCGGTTGATCGTGCGAAATGGAGGCCTTCGCTTGGCACGCCCCACCAGCCATCACCTCCCAGCAAAGAACCTGCGTCAAAGTCCCAACACCAAAGAGGCCAACCGCATTGAATAACTAACAGTAAAGTATCGCATATACAGGCTTGTGACAAGGGCGGCGACCTCACCTGGTTGTCCCATGAGGTGGAAACGAGGTGGTTCGCCTTAGGGCTGAAGCTGAGGCTGGACACCGAGTCCCCGGGGGCCGGGGTCACCTGTAACAGACAACGGAAATACCACCCTGTCAAATCGAACACTGGGGATTTTTTTTGTTTCCTCACACGGCGAGGCGGCCGCAGGAGCGAGCGAGCGCACGCACCTCGATGGATTTGTTGGGGTTCTGGTTGGCGGCGCTGGCGCCGGCGGTACCGAAGCTCGCCATTGCGGTGGCGTTCGACGAATTTGGGAGCGGAGAGGCAGGCGGGAGGAGAGAGGAGAGGCGGGGATTTCGGAGGTTTTTGGGGAGGGTTTTGGTTTTAATAGCGGTCAGGAGCGGGTGGGTCGCGTGAGATTGACGCCCCGCGGCGCGGCTGCGCCAGCCCGCGGGCCAAAAGGATTTCAGGTCGCGTGGGATGGACGCGGTGGTTGTTGGGCTTCTGAAGTTGCGGTGGCCGCCGCGGCCCGCGGGCCTGGTGGAAATGTAGGATTTTACGGAAGTGGTGGAGAAAGCGTGTTTGCGAGGGCGGCCCAGCGGTAGGAAGTAGGATGTTTAACACTCATTTAGTATTATTCTAAAAAAATTAGTATTTTTTGAAATATTTTCAAATTTTTGCACTTGCTTCCTCGATGTATCACTATATGTAACACATATGCATTTTTAGCTCTTATCTAGTGGAACTTACAGGCGACCATATTAGCCAAATAATTTGTTCTGTATGTATTATGACTATACTCCCTCCGTCCCAAAAAGAACAATGTTTTGGTTTTTCGTGCCGCAAGTTTGACTCGATTTATACAAAATGCGTGCAACATTTATATCTTTAAATAAATTTAGTAAAAAAACTAGATTTAAATATCTTTCTAATGATACTAATTAGGTATTGTAAATATTAGTTTTTTTTAATATATAATTGTCGACAGTTGTTTCTCGGAAAGCAAAAACATCATTTATTTTGGGACGGAGGGAAATAAATGTCGTTTTGGGTTTTCATGACACAAGTTTGACTCGATTTCTAGAAAATATGTGCAATATTTATATCTTCAAATAAGTTTGTTAAAAAAACTAGATTCAAAGATCTTTCCGATGATACTAATTATATAACGTAAATATTAATATTTTTTAATATATAATTGCCGGCATTTGTTTCTTTGGAAGTGAGAACAACATTTATTTTAGGGCGGAGGGAGTATATCTTAAACCCGACATTCTCACTTCTTTGCATACCTTGGCCAAAACCTATAGGTCATTAACTACAATTATTTGTATCTTTTCTATAGTCATCTCATATATCCAACTAAATTGTCTGATGTCAATATGGGGCAAAAAATGGTTAATTGTTGTAAGTGTATTTAGTATTCACAGTAAATATTTGTATTTGTATACAAAAAATATGGATATATTAAAAAAATCTAAATATAACAGAAAATGTTCATATTATTGATGCCCCTCTAAGAGCAATTCCAAAAGAAGAGCTATCCAATTCATAATCTATATTTGACTATTTTGAAAAGGAAAAGAAAGTCTGAGCTGGAGTTTTCTGTTTCGTACAAGGCTTTTTATTTTAGAGGTCGGCTAAATCATGAATTTAGTCATTTATTTTTACCAACTCTCTTGAAATTGCTCTAAATAAAATCTTTTTAATAGGAAAAATAAAGGTCCACAAGCTAGCTAATATTTTTTATTTCACTTCTTGCAATATACATTCTACAGAATGACATACTGAGATTATATTTTACATAAGGTGAACACAGTACAATACGGGCCTACGAGAAGATCGATTGATCTACAATATCCTATAGCTAGCTAGTAGTTATTCACATGCGTGCTTGAACAGATCTCCAACCCACTTGCCTATGGCGCACGGTGCAGGGACTCGTCCAGTCGTTCTCATGATGCTTTGCCGCCTAGATCTTCAGGTGCTTCAGCCTGTGGAGAAAGCAGAGTCCGGATTAGCTGCATGCGGACTGAGAACTGTTTACGGTTCTAGTAGATGGCGCTGAAATAGACACGCTATGCTATGCAAATGTATAGACCAATATTTTATTGGATATCATGCAAATTTACACGGACTGGATGGCATTTAGTTTGTTCATCAGCAGCAGCTGCATCAAATTTTTTTGTGTTTAGCTTAGAACCACGCTGGCCCTGGCAACTACTGTAAATCATCCCCAGTCCCCTCGTGGAAAACTGAAAATGATTTTTATTTTTGAAAAGTTGAAAACTGGAAATAATAATCATATCGGTACCTGTCGGCGTCGTAGCTGGCGGGGCACCTGTAGGCAGGGAAGGGCACCTTGCCGGCCTCGATGTGCTCCACGTCCTTGACCAGCAGCTCGTAGTAGCGCCTGACCTCGTCCGCCGACTTGCCCCCGACGGCGCGCGCGATGTTGTGCCACCGGTCCGGCGTGTCCCTGTCGTACACCGCCAGCGCCTGCTCGAACAGCTTGTTCTGCTTCGACGTCCACTGCGGCGCCCTCGACGAGCTCAGCGACATGGATGCCATCGATCTGTGTCGTCTCGTTTGTATATATTTCAGCACAATTTAGCTATAGCGAGCTGAGCGAGAGCTGGGGACAAGGGGAGAGCCTCGCTCTTGAGTCTTGACTGTTGCAGTTGTCTTTGGCTTTGTTTGTGGTTTGCATTCTGAGAAGAGAACCGTGAGATGCAGTGCTACTTATAGGCCGGTGTCTTGCCCTGCCGGTGAAGTGAAGCATGACATGCCAGGTTCCACCGTGGGGCCAAGGGAAAGCAGGGAGAATTAAGGCATCGGTGAGCGGAGCCAGAACGAGTGTCGCCACTCGCCAAGGAAGAAGGAACAAAGATTTGTGTCCCTGGGAAGTGGGGGATATATCTTGGCATCCTTTTATCTACTCATCTCTTCCCGGCTAGATGCGTGGATGGATGGGTACACTACTGGACAGTGGACAGTGAGGTCGTGACGTGACCCAACCCAACCCTACAGGCCTTGTTTAGTTTGCTAACTTTGGTTGTGCAAAGTTAGGGAAAAGCCCTATAGCGACACTGTAGTATTTCGTTTGTATTTGATAAAAATTATCTAAACATTGACTAATTAGGTTCAAAACGTTCGTCTCGTAAAGTACAATCAAACTGTGCAATTAGTTTTTAATTTTATCTATATTTAGTACTCTATGTATGTGACGGCATTTTGATGTGATGGAGAATCTTCTTTTTGCATAGTAAATTTGATGCCAAATTTAGAGGACTAAACAAGGCGTGAATCCATAGCAACTTGTCACTGGTCTTTCTGCTCATGCCACTCGTCCCGGACTCCAACCAAACAACCACAAAATGTTTATGATTCCAATTCCATTTTAGAGGCGCATCACCGCATAGCCATATTGACACTACTCATTGGAATGAGTTTTCTAAAAGTTCTATTTGGAGTGACTTTCCACTAGTTGCGATCGATGGACTCAAATTTGAACATGAGAATATTGAGATATATGGCCATTTGGCCGTGTGTGTATATACTTCTCTTAAGTAGATATAAGTATTGACGGCAGATTGATAGCAAGATACTACGATATAAGTTAGTCAAAGTGACTTCTTGATGGATGCGAACAATCTGTAGAGGTACCAATGACAACGAAAGAACAGCCTTTTCGTAGTAGACCATGTGTAGAAGGTTTAGAGTGTGCACATAAGAACACACTTATGGCGTGTGATATAGCACGTAACATATGTGTAGCCACTGGCGGAGCCAGCTCCCGGCCACCCCCGGGCAGCTGGCCGGGCTCCTCACCAGTCACCCAAACATCAAAAGAAAACTATTCATATATCCAAGAAAAATGTTATAATTTGCTTTTGCTAGCTAAATATTTTGGTTCATTGACATTTGCCCGGGCTCCAAAACCTTCTAGCTCCTCCACTGTGTGTAGCTATACACTAACTTAACTACATTTTTAGTTATTTCTTCCTCCACCATGCACTGAGTTGGAATAATCTCCAAAAAGCAAGTTGCAGAACAGTAAGTATATTCCATGACCGGAAAGAGGGCTCTTGTGTATTAGAATCTATATCTTGCCTTTTGTTTTCCAAATAGAATAATATCATATTGAAGGGCCCATCCAGGATTTGGGTGTTCTAAATTTTCCTTTGCCCCTTTTCCGAACTTTCAGCTTGGTATTCTAGATTCTGTGCTGCTATGTTGAATCTAATCTAGTGTCCATTTCTCCCTTTTAGACTATTCAAAAAGTAAGCGAAGCAAATCGAACTCTTGTGGGTTTGATAGACATCAGCACTCCCCCTCACAAGGGGAGGCTGATCATTTAGACCTTAAATGTACAAATAGAATGGACTCACAATTGTACATATGTGAATTCAAATTCAAGATGCTTTTGTCTCTGATACCATATTTAGCCACATGACTAATTAAACACAAAAGAAAAAACTACAGATAATACGAACAAATTCATTATATACACATCAACATTTTAATTTCTACCTAGTACATTTAAGCAAAATGGCGACCAAAAACATTTAAGCAAAATGGCGACCAAAAACAATTTTTAGAGATGGGTGCTCATCCCACATCTATATAACAGTTTGTTTTAATCATGTGCCCATCTCTAAAAATCGATTAAAACAAAAATATGGGCTATTGAGCTTACTACCGAACCCGCCACCAGCTTACTACCGAACCCGCCACCGAGCTCGTTGTCAAGACATTCCTGGTCATGCACCTCACTGCGTCCTCTACCACGGTCATCTCAGCTCCTTCAAAATATGTTGGTGCTCTCCTCCACCATGAAGCCCTATACAGGCGCGTTGTTCTCCCCTCGTGAAACCACCATGACGTAGACCATATGAACCCTACCATGAAGCCACTAAGCCAATCTATATATATATATAGCACATGGCACAATGAACCCCACCATATATGAACAAGCAGGAAGAGGCTAAAGTTATTTGTGCTTTTGAGAGCACATGTTTTCATCACCCACACCATTGAATTCGCATTGAGAAGTGTGTAACACACATCTCAATGCGATATGGGTGATGAGAGCATGCGTTCTCAAAAGTAAAAAAAAAAAAAAACGCATTCGTTTGAGAACAATATGGCCATAAAAGATGAGTGACAGCAGATATACAACGTGCATAAAGTAGTGATATTTATGTGGAATATGGCCATAGATTTGATTCATTTACACGTACATCATCAGCTTACAACAAATTTATATATAGGACGTCGAATTGTGAGAGAAAGAGGCACTACAAATAAACAAAATCCTGGGGGCAAATGCTTGTTACAACTTGCTGCCGCCCTGTCCAGTCCAGAGCCCTGATCCTTGGAGCGGGCGAGCGGCCGTGCAATAATCGATCATGAGAATTGCAGATTCTATTCCATTTTCTGGGCCAAGTTGCCCACGTACGAACTATTGTTGGTGCCCTGCATCCATCAATAGCAGCGCTTAACACGCACGTCTGCTTGTTTGCTACGGTACTCCGTTGCTCGGTAAGACCTTGATAAATCCGAGCCCTTAATGATTTTCAAAACAGATTTAATAAAAATTTTAAAAATGTTGGCAATCATATCCGCCCCTAAATCCGCTCGTCCCGTGTCACACACTTCCTTTAATTTATTAATTTTTGTCATAAGATTTTTGTGCACGGCTAGTGCACCCTCTTGACTTGGTCCGATCATCGTCTTGACTTTCGGTCAACACCGTCTCCACCACCATCCCCGCATGTCGACGTGATCAAGTGCTTGCTGTCAACAGTCCATCGTCCTACCCTTCTCTTGGTCCAAGGCTTCACGTCCGCGGTCCGCCCTTTATTGCTCCCGATCCATCATGCACGAACTCCTGATTGGACCTTTTCTATTGCCATTGGCCGTCACTCGCTCAGCACCTGCATCCCACAACGCCAACCCAGGATACATGTTGCACACACATACTACGCTTAACCAAAACCTTTTGATCATCAGCTTGACAATTACTCATTACATACACATGGGCACGTACCACCCTGTATTCGTGCTTATGCTTCGGTTGTGTGATATAAACTCTGCCGTGTTCACTCAGCCATGGTACAATGTTTTGTGTTTCACAACAAAACAACATCGATCAGTCATCAGCTGAACTACCTCAAGTTTTGTTTATCTAGTGTAGAAAAATTATTTGAATTCACTCCCTCTCTCCTAGCTTGATCATACTCAGATCTTTACTAGTTGAACGAGTTACCGCAGGTGGATATCTTAAGGAATTGCCTGTGTGGAAGAAGTACGTGCATTTCCACACGCGTGGCATTTTGACAGGCCGGCGGCCTCCGCCGTATATATACATAGGCAGCCCTAGGGAAGATGCTTGGGAACACAGTTTTTTTAGGGAATCAATTTTTTTTGGTACTGTCTGTTCTAGTTTAGGTTCCTTTCTAGAATAAAAAAAGTAGAAAAATCTTTCATCTGGTTGCTGCAATAATAGGCGAGGTTGTGTGTTGCCAATGGCGCTTTGGAACCTCGTTGGCACGCTACGCCAGACTGCCATATAGTCACTGTATATTCGAAACAGTATCAGAATGGGGAATGTTCGAAACTGTGTGTGTAGTATGTTTTTTTAGAAAGGCGGCAAGAAGCCCTTGCCGATTTTTATTAGACGAATAAAAAGGAAAAGAGGAAAAATACAACCACAACTATTACAACCACTGCCAACACACACCGAGCCCACCGAATACAAAACTACCAAAAAGGAGATAGGGCAAGAACGAGAAAAAAGAGAAAGGCAGAAAAAAATTACTCCTGGCTCGACCAAGTTTCCGAAGCGAACTGATATTGTGTGTGTAGTATGTCATTCTTGGAGCGTGTGCAAATACTGAGATTCATCGGAATAATTCCTTAGTTGATTCATAGTATTTGGACATCACATTATCAGATCATTTATATATATATGGAACATTATATCACTCCATATATAGATCGAAAGCTAACTACTTGGTACACAAGATCAAAGATCAGCAGGCTGCAATATTAATCTTGGATTCTTGGTATAACTCTGTCATTTTCCATTCAGCATACGCATGCACATTTACATGCATGAGTTATAGTCTTCAAAGAGCACAGCGAGCCACTGTTTAACCCTTCCCTTCACTGAAGCTTCATTCAGATATATATTTCAACCTACAACCAAGTTATAGGGACGACAACATGAGAATTATATATTTCTATTATTGAACCTTTTGCATATACATAATCTTCTCGGGAAATAAACAAGCAGGCATTCATAAATGAAAAACTTTTTATTTTGGGTGGAGACATGAATTACATTCATATTTTTTTTTCGAGTGAACTTTATGCATATTTTGGGTCGTCACCGAATCTAGTACTGAAGAAAGCGACTGAATCTAGTATGCATACTTTTCAGCATGATGAGACAACTGGTGATAACATTGTATATTTGTCTGTAAAAGTACTAAATAAAACAAGAATACGTGTGTCTGTCGAGGCAGATCTACTTACGCGTAATCATCATGTAGAAGTACCAGCTACTAGTCAATTAGCAACCAAAACCAAATAAAGTTGCCAAGCAACTTGACATGTCGTACCAATCTACCATCGGAATTAACAGCATGGACGGTTATCTAAACAGTATTAAACATTATCGCAGCAACGCCAGTGGCATGCATCATGACACAATGCAGTCTTTTAAGCAGGCATAACGCGAATTGATTATGACTAATCTCATCTGGTATTTTGCCGTTTCAAGCATATGCACGAACTATCTGTCATGTCCAAGGATCAGATCTCATGTGGGTAGTAGTGGCACAGCAGCTACATGCTCTCTCTGAGTCCATCTACTTGACGTCACGAACGACTAAATTTATACGCCATGTTGCATGCTCCAAAACTAATTAAGAGTAAATTAATAAGGGGCAAGAAAATTAACGGGAGGACGTACGACAGGCAGTGTGCGCGTTTAAGAGTTTTCAGTTACATACCTCGATGCAGCGTCGACGGCGGCGGGGAGGCGGCGTACCAGTGGAACGGCGCTCCGCCGGACTCGATCCGCGCGACGTCGACGACGAGCCGCTGGTAGGCGCGGCGCACCTCCTCGACGGACGTGCCGCCGCCCATGTAGCGCGCCACGTTGTGCCACCGGTCCGGGGAGTCCGTGTCGTACACCGCCAGGGCGCGCTCGAACAGCTTGTGCTGCGACTTCGTCCACTCGGACGACGACGGCGACGACGAGTTGGACGACATGGTGCCGGCGCGGTTGCGGCGTTTGGAAGGGATCGGACGGTCGTCCTGGTCTTCCTCGCCGGAGGTTTGAAATGGTTGCGGTGGGAGCCCTACGGAGCCGCGATGGTTCAATTTATAGGACCCGTGCCGTGTCTCCGTGGAGCTGGGTTTAAGAAGACCGGCCAGGTGGCCTGCTTCAGTCTCCAACTGGCAAGGGAACCATGAAGGAGTATATGTCACTTTGACCCGTTGAGCGTCTTTTTGTATTTTTGTAGTACTGTCTTAACTGTAAGTCATAAATATTGTTTTGACCAGGTTGTCGACTTGTCGTATCCGGCGTAAAAAGTATGAACTCTATTTTGAAATACCAAATATTAAAGAAATTTATATTAAACAGTATAAACTTTAACCACAAGTTGGTCGAAAATATATGCATGTTGAGCGCATAAACAAATAGGTTATGCAAAAATCATTAATAGTGAAAACCAACTAAGTTCATCTTTTTGTTTCTTTTTTTTTTTGTGTCTTGAAGGTCTTAACCCTTTGTTCTTTCTATTTTATTGTTTTTCTTACTATACACTAGCTAGATATATAGATATTTGAAATCACATAGACCTTGTAAGTTAAAAAAAACTTATGGTATATTCTAGCATTCTAGAGTTATAGAAACATATGTACTAGATTTAAATAGTATATATAGATCTTTTATATTCTGGCATGTAGGCTTATATATATTCTCATGATTTTATAGACCTTTTTTTTGGTATTTAAAACATGTTCCTTCGATTAAATACAAATGTCCTAATTGCAATTAATAGAGGTTATTTGTTTACTTCAATTCTAAGCTTAATTTCCCTGACCTTTTCTAGGAACTTTTTACTTTTGTTTGGCATATTTTCATTATTCGACTGAATTCTCTAGAAATCTTTCTATACAATTCCTTTCAATATTTCGGATTAGTTCTTCGATTCTATCATGTGTGGCCTAACCATGAATGCTTTCACTTGCTTGCCCCTTGTTGCTAGGAAGAGTGATTCACTTCTCCTTAGTTATTGGATGGTTTGTGAGTCGGCTAAGCCGCCTTGACCAAGTTGCCCAAATGTAAGAATTGACATCAGCATTGTGTTCCTCTTGTCGAGCCGATCAAAAAACATATATGGTTTGCCGCGTCTAGGGTCCGGATGAATTAATTATGAATTTTAGACGATTTCATCTAAAAGGCCTAGCCGAGTCAAACAGTCGGCTAAGACGATTTGGGCTGTTTTCAACCCGAAAACAGCGTCTCGGGCCCGAGGAAGTCGGCATAGGCGACTTGGGACCCGACTAAGGCGACTTGGGCCTGTTTTTAGGCCGGTTTGGCTTCCAAGTCGGTTGGGTGTATTTTAGACGTAGGAAACTTGGAGATTACGATTTGGAGTTGTTTTCTATTAGGATAAGACCACCCCCTCTATATATACAAGAGGATCATGGCCGATTGATCCCATCTAATCAATCGACAACCAAAACCAATCTATCTCCTTCCTCTACTCTATATTGCAGCCCCATGCTGTTCACCCTTGATCCAAGCAACTAAGGATGGCGTCCTAGGCTTGTCGGCCGATCAAGGGCAGCCCAGCGACGTCCTTTGCCCTGACAGGGTCCCTCCCGGGCGAGAGTTTCACCAGTTTCTTTGCTAATTTGTCTGAAAACTAGCCGGTTCTTCGTCCTAAAAGTGCATTGGTTATTCTTTGGTGGTTTGCTTGTAAACCTCTCCGTGTTTCACCACGTAAGAGTGATTACCTCGATGCGTTCTTCGGCTTGTGACGGCCCAGACATCCAAAGCCCTCGTGGTATGCTGGTCCGGATCGATGTCGACGTCAACAGTACCCATTCACTACGAGCATATTTGGTTGGAGACCTCGTGTAAAAAGTGATGAAGAATTAATGGAATTTGCCAGCAAGTTAGGTTATAGTCTCTTTGGTTGAAAGCCTATGGCTGAGAAGATTAATAACGAGATATAATATATTCATATCCATTGTAACTCTAATATTATTTGAGTAATATAAACAACTATAATATCAATCAATGTATTTTAAAATTAAGGGTAGTTTGTAAGATTGCCTCTATTTTTCAAATCTGAAGTAATGACATGCCCCTACTCCATTGTTTGTAGCGATATTAAGTTAAAGACTGAAAAGGCACTTTTGCCCCCTATTTTTAATGAATTGCAAATATGAACCTGTTGTTACTATTTGGATAGCACTATTATCAAATTTTGAGTGGATTCAAATATATTTCGACTATAGTTGGCATTTGAGTTAATTTTGATAGAATTTCATTAGAATTTTACTAGAATTATTGGACATGAATTTCGCAAAGAATAGGACTTACTAGGATTCAAATACATTTTTGCTTGATTCTAGGCTATATCTACGAAAATGATGTCAAATTCTAGTAAATTATAATGAAACACTATTAAAATTAACTCAAATGCCAACTATAACTTGAAATTACCACTCAAAATTTGACAACAATGCAGTTCAAATAATCATAATAGGTCCATTATTGCAATTTCATTTTAAAACAAGGGCAACAATGCAAGGGCAAAAGTGTTTTTTTAATCTTGATTTAACACCGTTATAGACTATAGACTGAGTAGGGGTATTCCATTGGTTTCAGATTTGAAAACAGCGGTGATCTTGCAAAGTAAAAAAAGAGGGGCAAATGAGTAGTTGGAGCAGGGGCATCCATGCAATTGCCCCCCCCCCTTTTTTTTTTGAAAATGACACGGTACAACGCAGATGCCTATAACACACTCGCATACTTATCCCTATGACTACATGTATATACGGCGGGGGACGAATTAGACAGAAGGGCCCATTGGGCTCCTAACCTAGGCACCCCTCTCCTGGCCCCGTCCCCGCCGCCGCCGCCGGCCGCCACCCCGGCACCGGCACCCCGCCGCTCCTCCTCCCCACCCTCCCCTCGCAGATCCTCCCTTCCCCCACCTCGACTGCAACTCCTTTGCTTCCCCCCCCCTCGGAGACGAGCCCGCGCGAGGGCCAGCGGGCTGCCGCCGCCGCCTGGCGCGGCCATCGAGGGCACAACTGTGGCCCCCCGCGCGCTCCTGCCGCGGCGTCTAACGCGGCCCCCTCGGGTGCGGGCACCGTCGTCGCGGTCGCGGCCTCCCAGCGGGTCCCTGCTGCGGCGCCTGGCGCGGTCTCCCCGCATGCTCCCACCGCGGCACCACTGGGCTGGGTGAGGCCGAGGGACCGGTTGCCGCGGGTGCCGACGAGAAGGAGGCCCTGGCGGAGGACGACGACGACGACAGGGGTCTTGGACAGAGGTGGCCTCGGCCACGACGCCGAGGTCACGGCGAGCCTCCCAGT
>JAKNSH010088679.1:0-13221 GCA_027790015.1 Cymbopogon flexuosus
AACACCAGTCCCCGTGGCAATCATTATATGAGTCGCATTTGGATCATCCTCAGGAAGAAGCATTATTTTGCCTGCGGGGCCTGCCGGAAGGGAAACAGTTATGAGATGCTTAAGGAAGGATAGCCATCATATAACAGAAGACAAAAGAAAAGAAGATCAAGCTAAATATCCCTTCTACATGTGACCATATTGAACAAGTTTTAACAAAAAATTTTACGACTGGTGCAAACAACAACAATAAAGGCTTTTAAGTAAGTCAGTTGGGGTAGGCTACAGTTCATGAACCACCAACAAAAAATGAAAAAGAAAGAAAAATAAAACAAGAGAACATAGGGCATTAATAGAGAAAAATAATATAATCAACACTAAGAAAATGTTAATATAACCAACAATAAGAAAAAAAATTATAATAAAAAAGAATAGTATTAAGACAATCTGAACTGCAACCAACAAACAGAAACATCAAGAAGAAAACATGTCATAAAGGGGGGAAAAGCATTTGTCCAGTGCATACTATTCAGTTAAGTCCTTATTCCTTACCATATGGTAAGGACACCACAAAAGATCGACCTCATTTTAAATGTCACTTTGGATGATAGAACAAGGCTTTTTTTTTAGTTCAAGCCATGTTAGTGCCTCCTGCAAATTTGAGACTTGGCTACAAAAAACCTCTGAGAATGGGAACACCAAACATAGTGCCCCTGAAACTATTGTAGTCACCGCTCAGGTGCTCACCATAAATTTTACATCCTATAGGTAATCAATTAATAGCAGTCTGTCTGACTGTTGTTCTCAAGAATATACAATATGCTTTATATGTGACACATACATGTCACCCACCTCAAAGCCCTCAAAGCTAGTAAACGTTCAGTTTCATCATATATGATGGACAACTCAGATGAGAAATGAACAACCAGACTCAGCTACCATGGCAGGACACCAGACCAACATTTTTTGTCAATCATGGATCAGATTTGCATATCTTCATGATCTCAAAATCTAAGACAGTAAATCCTAAAAACACATACAAAATTTTCAAAGGGCTAGAAATGATTAGGATGTAAATGTGATTCGCAGTCAGAAGATTGTGCGATCCATTTTTTAATGGAATGGAGTGAATCAGACACCAAGAAATTTGGTATTCACATAAGACCTAAACAAGCTTCTCGGGCACAACTTAAAGAAAGCTGCACCAGGAGTACCAATGCAAAGGCCTCATCATAAGTACCTGTCACATTTCATCATTTTCATCTCCATTCCACATGTATGATTACTACAGAAAATTAAACCATTGGTATTTCAAACGCAGAAAAAAGGAGGAACAAGAGTTGCACCTTGATCAATGATGACGAAATAATTGTGATGTAGAATAAAATGTAAGGCCTATTATGCAGTTAGAGGCTATAATTTAGTGTTAGAACACACATAACCATGTTTTTACATGCCATTTGAGATCAGTTCATACCTGTGATCTGAACTTTGTCCCCTGGTTTTGAGTTACACAGGAAGTTACTGCAGATACCTTTCTTTGAGGGGTCTTCCTCTCCAGTTTCAGGATCATAATAAACAGCACGACGGACACATAAGCTTGTTGTCTTTCCATCAAAAGAATCACCATACCTTGTAGAAGCAATTGAATAGAGCCTAACAGTATTTGGAGATCCAGGTTTTTTTGGATTCTCTCCCTGACAACAAATTATATGTTAGTCTGTGAGAAACAAAGGTTTATAGCAAAAGTTTCTGATGAGATTTAACCATAATATCAACAGCATATATTTGAATAGTACTGTCTTGTTTATAGCAGAAGTGATCAATAAAGAGTCAAATAACAATTAAAAAAGGATACAAACTGCAGACTATGAAGTGCCAGTGCACACATGCCAGCAATGGAAGGACAAAAAGTATAAATTCATTAGGGAAAAGAACTATAGAAGTATTGCATATGCTTGGCAAGACCAGGGAGGAGATGCTTACAGGAGGAATGACGCCATAACTCTGTCCTTCCCAGTATGGAACATTGCCACCATGATCAATGACAATGTGGCATGTTTCACCAGGAGCTTTGGGTCCTACAATCCTCTCAACCGAGACGATCGTGGCCGTGTAAGGTTCCTTTGGCTTGTATAGGTTGAGTGGTGGCTCCTTTGCATTCTCCAGCTCAACAGGTTTGACAGCAACTTTGCTTCTGCTTGCTTGTTGAACCGAGATGCAGAAGACCTTGTTCAGATGCCGTGGTTGCTGGGTCTTGCTTTTCCATGCTAATGCCATCCCAATGCATGATTTGCTCCGGAAATTTAGATTACCGTTACCCTGAATAGAATAAGTGGATCCTGTAAACCTACTATCACACATCACAAGGACCACATAAATGCAGGAGCAGGAACCAAATCATCACAACCCTCTCAGGCAGGAATGTCATAACACTACATGTGTGCCAATATTTGCATCCCTAAAATGTCCCAATCAACAAATATTATGCTTGTGTGAAACAGAATTCAGCAGGTTTGCAGTGTCTGAAACAGCAAATACAAACTAGCACAAACTCCTTGTTAGCACCAAAATAGGCTACTGACTAGGGAATCTGGCTACTGACTGTATAATCAAACTGACAGTATCTCCGATGAATCGGACCAACTCAAGCGAACTGCAGATGTCGATAGCAACAAAACAAGGCCATCAGTGGCATGCATTTCACTTCAAATACCATTGGTATATATTTACAATTTGTTACCAGAAATATTAGAAGAAAAAAGTCAACGTTCCTCTGAATAATGTTCTACAGTGCCAATACAGACCGAGCCACGAGATTCCCCAAATGAAGGAGCTCCGGCCTGAGACAGACCCTCAGTACGCTACGCACCTTGAGCGCGGTGCCCTTGAAGCCACAGTCCGAACCGACGGGCACCGAGGCTGCGGCAGCCACCTGCACGGAACGACAGCGAGCGAAACGTAATCAGGGCGACCGACCCCACAGCATCGCGCGCGCGGAGTGGCCGTCCGTCCGTACCTGAGATCCGAGCGCGGGGGAAGCCATGGCCGGCCGGCCGATCGACCGAGGGGTTTGCTAGGGTTTTGATCTGCGGGCGAGAGGGAAGGGACGGAGAGGGACGGGCTGACCGTTTGGAAAAGAGAACGCTCGCTCCTGAAAGAAAGCAGCAGGGGAAGAAGGCTCTTTCAGTCGTTAGTCCTGACAGTGACAGCCGAATTTCTTTGTGCTGTGGTGCTCAACTGCTGGCCACTAAAAAAGCATTTTGCCACTTTTGCTACTTACGCTATTATTATTCTTTACCTTCAAGTATTTTTTTTCAGAGGGTCCTTATTTATAGGCCGGTTTTGAAAACTTGGAGTAGATTTCATTTTGATAAATAAACGAAGTCAGTTCTGTGCTGATTTATTTAAATTCGTACATTTCGAGCAAGAATTGTGCCTACATGTAAACATCCTGCAGTGTTATATCTTCAGAGAAGATGGTGGTAAGCTGGTGCTGGAGAGCTAATCGGTAGGCAGAACACGAAGCGAAATTTGTGTTTCAGTCTTTCAGACAAACAAGAGACCACACTGCAGGCATCATTTGTTCCATAGTCTTCAGCATGTGCTCGGCGTCTTCCACAAGAGGAAACATGTGCAAGAGAATGGCTGCGGCAGCAGCAGATAACTGCATGTCTGCATTAGAATGTCAAAAAATCGTGGTCACGCGCCACGACCAAGGAATTTAGCAACACAAAACACCGAGGACAAACAGATACTCCTCCAAATTAGGAGCAGATCAAGACCGGCTTCTCAGGCCATGCAGAATTCCACATCCCAAACCACATTTCAATGCCATCAACTCATCCTGCAAAAACTGAACAGCCCTCCTGTATGCCCTGCACTTTATCACAACAAGCATCTCAAGAAACCGGCACCTAATCCATCAGAGCTTCATACCAAAGGGTTCTTTGTTCTGTCCCTATTTTATTTTGTTTTGTCTTAGTCATTCAAAACACCAAACACATAAACCGGTACTTGTGCAGGGCACTGCGAACGTTTGCAGCGCATATTATTATTACAACACACTTGTTCTTGTTTTACCGAACCTGGAACATACCACGGCCTAATGCTTTATTCCAGACACACCAGGGTTCTCCACTGGTCTGTTCTAGCTACAATTCGCAGAAAGGTTTTGCATCCTTGTAGTTAACTCTGAATTGCAGCGACCAGATTGGTTCACATCAACGGTGAGCGCGACTCGGCCCTGCCTGAGAGGAGCCTGGGCCAGCACCAGCATGAGATGCTCCACCCGCTGCTGGACCTGGTCCTGGTTGAGGTGCTTGGACACACGGAGCAGCCAGATCATCCAGCAGTTGTCGGAGGTAGTTTCTTGCAACGGGATCATCCTGTGTTTGCAGTAAGATATAGTTAGTACTTGACTGCATCTGTTGTAAGTGGAGGTGGAGCAGTGGTTGGACTAGAGGCAGCAGACAAATCAAGAGGAAGACTCACCTCAAGGCAGTGGTCGAATGTCCCATTCTTCAGAGCCTCAGGAAAGCTAATTCGCAGTGCCTCAAGCGCCCTGCAATGTGGAGGGGAAGATCTTGGGGATCATGCATGCAAGGAAATGCTGCATGTTACAATTTAAGTTCCTATCTAGTATGCAAATGACAGCACTTACCGAGGATGATCAGTCAGCCTGCGGTAACAACAGATAATGTGCTTCAGCAACCTGGAGGAGGGTTGTTCAGCTAGTGAAATCACCATGCTTTGTAAAACAGAGGCTAGCGCAATGAAACGTTCCACATTTAAACAGATGTACTGTAATCCAGCTTCATCCAGCACAATCCTTTCGACAATGAAAGTGGCCACCTGCATATGCATTTGACTAATTAGTGGATTAAAGAACTGGTTACCAGATTAGCGCAATTTCCATTAACTCCACCTGTAATGAGAGACCTAAGCTCCTGATACTCAACTTGTTTTATGCAAATGAGATACAAAAAGGTTAGCTACATTTATCTGCCAACCACAATTGGAGTCATCTCCTGTTCTCAGAAAAAAATATACAGAACTTGTTGGCAGATATATATATGCTACGGGAATCAGCAGCAAGTAGTACTTGCTGAAGCAACAATACCAAACAGTTTTTGAAGTGTTCTCACAAGCCTCTTCTTATGCTTTGAAGTCATAAGGAAATTTTAGGGCTACCTAAGAGAAGCCCAGTGTAGGAAAAATCGATCCTGCTATGCTAGAACACAAAGTGCTTCATACCTCACCTAAACTATATAAACTATATGATATGTTGGAAGAGGATAGTGTACCATACCATGCAAAGTAAGGTAGTAAAGATACTGAGCAACACGTCTAATAACAAGTAGAGCCAGTAGATGGCATTAATGATCTCAATCAACAAAACCTTAATTATGTATACCATGCCAATCTAAATGGTGGAGACTGTGAACTTAAGCCAGGTGATTGCAAGATTGTGTTCCATGCAAATTTTAGACAGCCAAGCATACCAGCAAATACAATAACCTGATAAGGGATGGCTGAGCAGAGGCAAAAGATGAAAATAGTTCACGCAAAAGGCGACAAGGGACATACTGTTTTTGAAAGCTCTTCGCCTGTTTCCATGATTCGCAAGCACAGAGGAATGATTTCACTTTCAAGCAGGAAACCAATGGCTTCAGTATCACCATCCTGCATGTATCAAGACAAAGAAGCTTCTTTCTCATTTGCACAATTAGTGTTTGATGAAAACAACAAATGGATTTTGGCCATGACTTTATCGCTGTCAGGTTAAGTGCTCTCCTATTATCCGAATAGGATTGAACACCCCATGTTCCCACTGAAAGAAACACATGACCAAAAATCCTTAGACATCCTTGCATCTGGGAATATTATATGTGTTCTATCTGAATATCACAAGTTACATGGCACTGCTTTGGAATAGCGAAGTGACAGAAGGCCCAGCCCCTCAGAACTAGTGAAGCAGATCCAGGCTGAGTAGTGTAAAATTCTAAATTACCTTAACAAGAGCACCAATCACACCTAGACAGGTGAGTCGCAGGTACTCGAAAGATTTAGCATTGCTGACAGTGTTCAATAGTGGGTATAAGTATATGGGAATGTCAGCTGCAAAAAGAAAGGATGGAATGAGAGGGAGTGAAGAATAATGGTAAACATATCCAGGAAAAAAAAAGTTTTTTAGCACTATACAAGTAAAAATCCATAATACTTCAGTTCAGTGTGTCAACTGTGAAACACTATTTGTTCCATGGTCAAACACTATATGACAATGTGGCAGAAGCAGAACTATTCAGTGGTTGTTCAGGTCAGGCCCTAGTTCTATAGTCAGTGGCGCACTAGTCAATGTCCTCTACTAACATTGGATAACTAACAAAAAAACACACTTTCAGTACATTTCAGCTTAGAAGTTCAAAAAGTCATGTTCATTGTCTTTACCTTTTAGAAAGGAGGTCCTAGTCCCAGGGTGTGATGCAACAGACTGCAACAATTTTAGGAGTGAGGGTAAAGAAAACATACGATAGAAATCTAATGTTCATAACTTAAAATGGCTAACAATAAACAGAAGAAAAATCCCCTTTGCAGTGCAGCATGTCATTGGGATGATTGCAACCAGCAGACAATTTTTCTCCTTAAACCAATTATTTCTTAATAGCGTACCTGAAGAAGTGCGACTGCGTTGCAGACTCGGCTCGATGCGCATGCTGTTAGTGTTGGGGGTGAAAGTGCAGGGTAGACTGACAAAATTTCCTGTTTTTTTCAAGTCGTCAAACATACCGAATGAGACCAAAAGATTGACCTAAAAGATCAATTTAAACTTCGGGAACATATATTAACAGAACTAATATAGTCATGAAATCGAAGATTGAATCAAGAATGCCTGACCTAACAGACTGACGATCTATTCAGGCTTAGATATTCTAAAAGTAAGCACAGAAGAGTCCCAAAGGTTAGTACATACATGGAGCAGAATAGTAATTGATCCAAAAGAGTGCCACATCAGTGGAGCCAAATTGGTAAATGTCTCCCTTTTCTGAAAAAGTTACAAAAGGAACATTACATACCAAATTTGTTGCCATCATAACGTACCATGTTAACGACTGAACATGCATCTACTATTGTTCATACCAGCACCATTACTGAATCAATCAGCTACAGGATGAATAAAAGTTGACAATGGAATGAGTTCATATCCTCAGCTACTTAGGAAAGCGATAACTATGGGATTCAAGTAATTGGCTTGTTAGTTGTTAATACACATATATAGGAAAGTGATAACTATGGAATTCAAAGAAGCTCAAACACATATCTGATTCACTAAAAATACTTTACACTGCAGTTCATATAAATGAATGGGGGGCCAACTATCAAAAACAAGAACCAAGTTTATACTTAACTATTATATATAAGGGTGTTCTATGTATAAATAATGTGAGGAAACTCCTAAATTGCAACTGAAAATGCAGTCAAGTATATGCGATTAACCACCAGCAGTTCAAGATTTTCCATCATTACAATGTGCAGTAAGCTACTGCTGGAATCGGAACAAAACAAGTAAAATTCTCAAAGTTTTATACATACACCAACTCCTTTCAAAGCACATATATTACTCTTTACTATACATAAACATCCTTACAACCACTGCCTATGAATGTGGTAGCTTGCTCTACTACATGTCAGACAGACAAATAGAAGAAAAAAAAATTCATGACTTTACAGTCCCGAAGACCATTAACACAAATCAAATCAGCACTTTTGTTGACCAAAATGTATTACATCTCAAGGATATGAAACAAGTAATTTATGTCTGGGGATCGGCCTCCAATAAGCTCAAACTGGACGAAACCAGTCACAAAACTAGCTATGAACAAAAATTAAGAAATCATACATACAAAATACCAAATTTGTTGTGATTTCCAAATTTAGTAAGCAGAATGAGTTATAATCGCACATATCCACGGATCGTGCTTATAAAATCCACAAGAGATAAAACAGTATTGCCCTTGGCAAACCAAGAACCGCTTGCCATCATTATACCTAGTCTATTAAACCGAACTATCTAATTCCGGAAAAACACAAAGCATCATAGATGGGAACTTCTGCCGCTATCGCAACAAGATCTCCTGGCAAGAAACCTCGCTATAGATCAAGGGGGCCGGATCTTCCAACATAGGGATGTATAATCAGCAGATGAGGAAAGGCAAAAGAGGGACCTTGGAGAGCTCAGAGAGGGCATTTTCACGCAAATCAGGTTTGTAGAGGTTGCACAGAAGCCGCTCTTCTAGCTTCTCTTCCGGCTTCATCTTGGTATCCTTCTCCGCCTGCACCACGGCGTTGCGGCCTCCACTGCCTCTTACCACGGAGGGAGGCCGGCGAGGCATTGGGGAAGGAGCAGGGGTCGAAGATTTTCCGTTTCAAAGAGGCAAATAAAATAGAAGAAAGCTATCATTATTAGATTCACTAATCTTTTAAAAGACCCTTATACCCTTTTCCCATTGTTCTTATAAGGTAAAAATAAATGCATCCTTATATTTGCCCTTTCTTTTGGGTTTTGTGTCTGTAATAAAACTTATCATCCGTTTTAGCTTTTGTACGTTTCATATTTGGAATGCTCTGTACAGTGCCTTTTTATATGATAGTGCTTTGGGTGTTTGGGATTGTCTTAAGTGTAAGAAATGGCTTGTTTGCTATGTGAATGAATATATATCTCTGATCATGGATGCAATCAATTACTTACTGCAATAGCAATACACCATTCACATTTTCTAAGCCAGTATTATACGGCTAGATTGCTAGGCTAGGAAAAGCAAGGGTTGGAAGCGTGCTCACCCTTACAAGACGCTCTGAGTAACCTGTTTACATGGATATACTAATTCCATGCTTAACTCAAAATGTTCTTACGTATTCATCTTACAGCATCATTCCTACAATTTGACTGACAAACTGCTGGTTCTTCTCCCAAATAGCAATTCCAAAACAAACTTCCTATAGCTAGGACATTTCAGACAATTGTGAATGTCTGAGCCTGCTTCTTGCACCATATGTTTTTTCTACGAATGTGTCCACAACACAGTACAGTAGTAAATTAGTAATCTTTAAAGTATGGATTTGTGGTGATACGATTGATCTTTCAAAGTTATGTAACATGTAATGGTCTAGCTAATCCATGCAATTTGTTTTGTACTGATGAAATATCTAAACAAGTGATTTTGTCACTGCATGATAGATGATTTGCAGTTCTATAGCAATACCATCCTCTATAGAATTGCAAAACTCAGGCAGGAGAGGGGGGGAGCCATGCCCAGGCTGGACTGGTACCTTAAACAATTCACTTTGTATGTTTAACACCCTATATTAAGATATCAACTCAACTAACTCCCTGAACCATTCTTCCAATTTGTCTAGTTTGCCTCCTAATTATTTTTTGTCCTGGATTATATATAAAATTCATAAAGTATGTTATGGAAAAAGCTAGAAAATTTTTTGTGGCCTTCTTTGACACATTTTCATGTCTCAGTAGTTAAAGTAATATAAAATGCTCCCAAATCCCAACTGATGAAAATAATCACAAAATTTGAACCTGAGACTACTTTTAAGAGGAGAAACAAAAAATACAAATTTCATTAAGGGTGGTTTGATCTAATTTGATTACATTGTGGGAGTAAATCAAGTCAACACTCAAACACTTTGTATAGGTGGCTGAAAAAACAAACAGAACAGTTGGAGGTCATAAAGTCTAAAGTGCATTTTTTTCGTTAAAAAGTAGTTCTTTATAAACCAAAAAAAAAAGGAAATATAACCACACCTATGTATCTTACGATCATTCAGCAAGCATATACCTAAGTATTTCTGCATTTGTTTTACATGATCAAGGACCAATATTCTCTGCTTCCTATAAAAGCAGGGTTTACCATCGCCAAAAAAAAAAGGACCAATATTCTCAAATGAGTTGATTACTTAGTAGTTAGTAGTTAATCAATAAAGGAAGATATATATTACTCAATCGAAACTTAGGATAGATAGATTATAGAAAATAGAAAACCACATACAAAAATTGGAGAGTATCCACTAGGAAACTTCACATGATTCTCCACTGGCATCCAAAACAATCATGGACAGTATCCACTCAGACTGCTATTTCACAGACAAGCACTTCATTTAGCTGTGGACTGCCACTCAAATGAGGAGTACACGCAATATATTAGCTGTAAGCCTGTAACTGTAAAGGAAACTGAAGTCCTCAGGTCTTACCAATGCGTGTAAATCTCATCCACCGCATGCAGACATGAGTCCTTCGGAGGATAAGTGCTCTCGGCCTACATCTCTTTTACATCTTCTGCCCTTTGCTTGTTGTTCACAACTCCATACCGTAACACAATGTGCGAGCAACAGATAGCATCAGCCTAACTTGTTGATAATGTTGAGATTTATCACTTTGTCACCTCTAGCTTGAAACTCACTGATATCAAAGGGAGCGAGCCAGCTGTACCCACCCAATACTGTTCAATGAATTCTTCCCTCATTTAGCCCTGTGTAAAATTAATAACTTTCAGCTACTCCTCTAATCCTGACAAAAAGCTAGAAAGACGCCAGCCTAGTAGAAAGAAAACGTGGGTTTCACCAGCAATGCGTTGGACCACAGGTGTAAGATGCATACCATCCGTGTGGCGTCCCCTGCTCTTGCTCCTGAAACAGACGAAACCGCCACTGCCCTGCTCCGCCGCGGCAACCGAGGCTCCCTCCACCAAATTAGTGGCTCCTAGGATGAGAAGCCGAAATCGGAGCCTCTGCGAAGCGGTAGCCGCTCGTGGAACGGCTCCTCCTCACGAACCGGCGAAGCCGCCAAGCGCTAGCCCGAGGGATGGATGAACGGCTACTCCTCCCAGATCGAGCCGCTCGACATCGCTGCATCCCGCCCTCCGTATCGAGCGCTCGCCCGAACAGACAGACCACAGGGGCCAGCGCCGCCCGCCGTCGCAGCGGAACTGGGACGGCGGGCTTCCTCCTCCACCGGAATCCCAAGCACCGCGTTGCCGCGCCGCCGCACGCCCCGTATCGTGTGACGGATATTGCGCCTTTTTCCATCAGCCGTTGGATTGCGTTCTAGCGGTCCAGATTCGCCCTTCGCCCCGATCAGAGCCGCTTTGAAGAGCAGCCGAGCTGGCTGGCTGACATACGGACCCCACTTTCTGTCTTCTTCGACCTCGGTCGCCCGCGTCAGCGCGTCCCGTGATTTCTCTCGGCGCGGAGCGCGCAGCGCTGGCCCGAGCTCCCCGACGGCGCCGTCGCCGCCGCCGCCCTAACCGGTTCTGCCGGCGGTCCCACCCTCCACGGAAGGCCGAAGCTAACCTCTCCGGAGCTCAGCTCCCTCGCCTGAACCGCCCAACCACCGTCCCCCAAGCCCCGGCGGCGGCGCCCACGCTCCCCACCGTCTGCCAGCACCGCCCGTGCCGGAGACTCTCCCGGAGAGCCGTCTAACCCCGGCAATCTCTCACTTCAGGTAAGCCCGTGAACCGAGAACCACAATTCCCTAAACCCTAACCCCAAATCCCCATCCCCAATTCAGCTTCAGGTACTTTTTTTTGTTATTAAATATGCAAGAAATCAGTCGCGCTAAGCGGAGTAAAACTCTTTTACTATATGTTATGTACAATGCAGGACGGCGCACATCCTAGAGGTTGGTTCCCGCTCGCAAGATCATCCCTGCTTCCTGAGCTAAGCTAGCTACGATGGCAAGATGCAGGCAGTTTGAGCACAGCGACCGGCCAATGAAGGCGCTGCGTGCAGAGGATCAAGGCGACATCAATTTGCTGCCAGACGACATCCTGATAGGAATAATCTCCCGGCTGACAATCCACGACGCCGTAGTCACCAGCAGTGTCTCGAAGAGGTGGAGGCACTTGTGGAAGTATGTTCCCAGCCTCAGCCTTGCTCCGCATTACATCAACCTGAAAGGCGAGGGTCCTAGGAGTGAGCAGGCGGCCCGGTTCGCAGGCGTAGTGAGATCTGTCCTGTGCCACCACAAAGGCGTAGGGGTCAACACTTTCTTGTTCGCCGTCCCGCTCACAAGCTGCTGCCACACCGCCGAGCTGGACCAAGCTATGGAGTTCGCAGCAGGTGCCAGGACACAGGACCTTTGCCTTTTACTCATCGACAACCACTGCAGCGAGCATGCGGGGCCACCTTACGACTTCCCGCATTGGCGGTTCCCAGGTGGTCATCTGCAAAATCTAATGTTGTATGGCGTTCGCCTCACCGTGGCACCACAGAGGAACCTGGAAGTCAAGGGCCTAGCACAACTGACATATCTTCACCTCAACTGCGTGGCAGTGGATGACAGCAGCGTTGCAAACATCCTCTCCACTTGTGGCGCGCTCGCTGCCCTCTATCTTCAGGAGTGCCAGCAGCTTGTCCACATGAACATCTCGCACACCTGTTTGCGTGTTCTCGACCTCGATGAATGTGGTCATTTGAAGAGCATAACGATACAATCAAGCACCCTGGACCATTTGGCGTACAAAGGTCACAAAGTCGACATCAAGTACAGCCACACACCATCCATCGTGAAGCTCAGGATCTTGTTTTGCATTGCGAACGAATGCCCACTTGACTGTGTTGGCAGTGCTGGAGCCCTCCCCAACCTCAAGCAGCTGTTCTTGGAATTTCCTTCGCCTCTGCATGCCGCCACCTGTACCCAGCTCCAAGGTGTGCAGCACAATTGTTGGTTTGAGGGCCTGAACCAAATTGTGCTGCTCCTCAAGACGCCATGGAAGGGGCATATCAGTTCAGTGGCTTACCTCCTCGTCGCCACACCTTCAGTCAAGGAGCTGCGCATCGAGGTTTACAACAACCTGCCAACATCACCACCGAATAGCCTGATGATCCAATGGCCAGAGCATTGCTTGTTGAAGAAGCTCCAGAGCATCATCATTGGGGGTTTCAGTGCGGAGCCGGAGCTGATGGAATTAACATTTTTCCTCCTGCAGAGGTCACCAATGCTTCGTACACTGGCCATCGACATGCACAGGCGGCATCTCCAACTCAGCGACAGGGGCTGGAACAGAGAGGAGGATGAAGACCATGTGAGGTGCTACTACGCAAGAGGTGTTGCATTGACAAACTTGGTGCCCAAGATCCCATCAACTGTCAAGTTCACCATCCTCTGAGTTATGTACCAATTGGTTTATGTTGCACTGACGCATTGAAACATCAGCGTTTGCA
>JAKNSH010088705.1:0-12141 GCA_027790015.1 Cymbopogon flexuosus
CATTGGTCCCCAAAACCTCTTTGTTCCATGCATTTGAACAGAAATCCCCAGCTAATTTTGTCATAGGCTTTCTCAAAATCTAGTTTCAGCACAAGACCATCTAGTTTCAGCATACCCTCAATTTGGTCGTAGCCTTTGCCATGGCATATTGCCCTTTGAATTCTCGTACATCTTTTGGTCCATCAACTGGATGTTAAGAGGTATTAGGTTTTGGAGCTATGGCACATAGTGCTTTCATAATGATTTGTGGATTGAAGGACATGGATCACGATGTTGGGCATGGTTGCAATGTTGGGATAAATTGATGGTAGGAGATAGTGAGCAAGTATGCAATAGTGTGGGGTGAACTCAAGCATGCCCCTCAATGATAGAAAACAAACTATAACAATTGATGGGAATGTGATTTCTGATCTTCCATTAGGTTCAAGATAACTATTGATTTGTTTAAAAGCGACACACCGATCTAGCTTCGGATCACAATGATCCAAACCCTATAACCTTAGCACCATGTCTCCTCTAGTTATCAATCATGTCACAATCTATTTGACCTCGCAAAGAAGGCTAATCCCTACTACGAATCGAAGAGCACAAGCAAGAACAAGGTAAAATGCAACTCAATTGGAGTGACAATTGCAGGTATATGATTTAGCCCACGAATGTGGGGTTTCACAAACCGATGAAAGTCCATGGCCAGTATATGGACAAAATAATCTAAGAAAAACCCAAACCCTAGTGTAGGAGGCAGTTGCTGAATATTTAACGGCGTCCGAGGACCCCTATTTGCATTGTCTCTCATGAGTGCCGACATGTTAAGGCCCAAACGGCCCAAAATATGGCGACGTTGCACCCTGTGGCAGATTTTGGATGTCAACTTATTTTGATGCTCCCCATTAATTCAGGAATTTTGATGTGGGACCACTTCTATTGGTTTTCTTATCAAATTATCTAGCCACTCAAATTTGAATTGTTGAGAAATGAGTTCGGATGCATCCTGGTGACCAATTTGTGATAGACTAGTCCTGTAGTCCGAGATTGACTTGAACTTGATATGAATTGAGCCTTCGACTTGGCTTATACGCCCTTGTTGACCTCCTAAGGGCTGGCTTGGGCGCCCTTGTTGACCTCCTAAGGGGTGGTGTCCGAGGTGGAGGATGTCCAAGGGCTTCCTTGTTGTGTTCTCTATCTCTATGGGGCATGCTCAAACTTGGACTTGGGTCCCAAGGGTGAACATGAGGCCCATGATGATGACACCGCTTTCGGTAGAAGTAGCAATAAAATGTCTTGATGATTCGGAGGTCTTGCCAATGTGATATTGAGGTAGAACCAGGTCTATTTGAAAGCTTTTCAAACAAGCTTTCCATCAAGTGCTCATCGACCTCAATATCGCACTCCGAAAGGAGTTATGACCTTCCAAATGAAGCACTATTGGGATGTCAACAAACTGAATATTGGACTTTGATGAGCTTCCACTTTGAAACACATCTGTATACATGTGGAACCAAGTGAAATATTGTACCAAAGGTCATTATGTGAACGTGGGAATGAATTTACCTATATCTATGGTCGTATCCAAAGGCGTCATGTCCTCATCAACAACACAACGGACAAAGCCATCCATTCTTAGCCTTGGGTGCGAGTATGACCAGCTAACAACTTGGTTAAAATGATTGAATTGATTTTATGTTGGTTTTATATTTGTGCCTTCAACCCATTATTAGTTTGTATGGAATGTCAAACCTAACATGCCATTATTTATATTCAACCACACGGTGTGAATAAGTTTGAGAAAATATGTTTGGTCTAATTTGTTCTGTGTCAAAACATGTATGACCCATTTTATAGTCGTGGCTACAAGTTCCATAGATCATAGTGGCACATTGCCTTCTGAATTCTAATAATCAATCACATTGTACAGACCATGAACAACACCATTTACATAAGTCTTGAAGGTGTGTAAGGGGCCACCACTAGAATCCACCACCGTCGCCACTTCCAAAGGGGAGAGTGTGAGGAGCCACGTCCATCGTGTGGATAAGGATACGAGGTGAGGTGAGCGTGCTTGTTGGGTGAGCGGGCGGGTGGGATAAAATACAGCCTACTATGAATAATTCTTTGTCAAGAGTAAGTTACTTTTCTATGATAGATTTGCACATATGGAAGGAAAGAAAATCACAACCAACATGGTAAAATAAGGGAAGATTGAATTCTGATTGTGTCATGGGCGATAATCTGCTTGATGAAAAAAATTCCTTTTTAATTTTATGTTATTTGATTGATTTATCTAATTATCAATTGACTCTATTTTAATGGAAAAAAAAGATAAGTGTGGGAGTGCCGAGGAGCCCACAAGCGCTCGATGGACATCATCTGTTCCATGCCTGTTTTTTTTTTTTTTGGAAAAAACCAGATGGACGGAAGTTTATTGTTTTGTAGAGAAACAAAGATGGAGAAATTGGGGATTGAACCTAGGGATTAATTACATGCGTGGGTAGCGTGGCGTGATGCTAGTGAAAGCGATGAAGCCTAGAAGTGAACTTTGTTCATTGGATTGTGGTGAATCCTACGAGGAAGGCCTAGCTATGAGCCATTGGTTTTAATGATGTTAGTTTGTTGGGTGCTCAAACTGGAGCACATAAAGCAAAACCCATATCGATCTATGGAGGACATAAACTTACATGAACATATGATTGTTTGCATAGTTTCTTTATAGTATAGAGGTCTGCTTCAGCGAGAAGACGATGCCTAAATGTCTAGCTTGTGCTCGATCTGGCCATAGTCTCTGTTAGGCATAGTGCCCTTCGTATTCTCTCAAATCTTTAGCGGGCCATTTCAGTTATCTTTACATATTTAGCCATTTTTTCTAAAGGGGCCATTTCAATTATCTTTACAGCTAGCGGCACTACTAGAAATATGTTAATCAATGACGATTCACTAGTGACGATGGAATATTTCGTCACCGAATGAGAGCATGCTATGACGAAATGTGCAGATTCGTCATTAGTCACTAGTGACGGAGCTTTGGCACAAATAATAATGACGAAAACGAAATAATCGTCATCAAACAGAAACACTAAATCGTCGTTGACTGTTTGGCTCCTGTACCCACCTCGAGAATACGGCACTGTGGTCCCACCAGTGGGTCCCAACCTTGATGACGTGGGCATGCGGTCCCACCAGCGGGTCCCAGCTTCGATGATGTGGCGATGCGGTCCCACTAGCGGGGCACGCCGGCGAACACATGGCGCGTGGGCCCACGGTTTAGGTCGACCAGTTGCGTGCCCCCTCCCTTTATTTTTTTTTTGCAAAAAAATTGCTCCCGCATGGGTTCGAACCCGTGACCTGTCGACAAATAGGTAGGAGCCTTACAACTAGAACACACGCGCTTTTGTGTATGTATGATACATATTTTTCCATTTGTGCTGAGAACGTGGCGATGACATGACGTGCAGACCCACCAGCGGCATGCGGCGGCGAACACGTGGTGCTACTGGCCCACAGTGCAGCTCAACCAGCAGAATGCTCCTCCTTTTTTTCCAAAAAAAAAATCTGCAGCATTTGTATGGCTTGGCCTAGTATTTATTTATATATTAAATAGTGTGGCCAACCATTTATTTATATTTTAAATAGTAAAAAAGTTTAAATTGAAATCGAACCATGACTGCCCATAGCGCACCCGCCGTGTGGCCCATTCAGCGAGGTGGCGCAATTTTTTTTTTTTTTGAAAGCGTGGAACAATTAAATGGTAAAACCGGAAAAAAAAATTGTGGCTAACGGGTATCGAACCCAGCACACACCAGGTGAAACTGAATAGAATTACCATCGCACTACTTGCTCTGTTATGTTTTAGAAGAGTTCAGTTTTCTTTGTTGCTACGAGTCCTCATCCACCACCCAACCGAGGCCATTCACGGACTCTCGACAATGGACACCGCCGCACTGTCCAGCACCACCGCCGACCAGGGCCGTCCCGGCATAAATGGAGACTCTGTGCTAAATTCTAAAATAGGCCCTAGCAATTACGACAAGATACAATCAAATAATTTATACTGATTTAACTTTTGGCTGCATGACCATCCATAGCTCCTTCAATATTAAGTTCTCTGTTTTTTAAGTTTTTGGTAGTTCGATTCATATTTTCCTAGACTCATTTGCAAAGAAATGGCTTTGATTTTGAACCACTTTATGCCTATACACGTCAATACACAAGAAAGTAAAAAAAATCCAGAGACACGTACGCATTATTATTATATATACATCAGACAACAAACAAACTTATACTAGTTCACCTCCGAAAGACAGAACAAATAAAGAAAAGAAAATGAACTTACTGGCTTGCCGATGCAAGTACTATGCAACCAGCAGCAGTCCTGCGACACTTATGACGTGAATCGAGCGTGGCAGCCATGTCTGTCAGCTCTGTTCAACAACATATGAACAAAAGCTTTTTCTCTTTTTAATCTGTAACAAAAAATTGTGACTAGTCTTTCTCTTTCATTCTGACTCCAAATGATGCGTTTCTTTTTTCTGTTTTTTTTTTCTAAAATCGTGATCTAGTAAGTGACAACATTTGTTTGGACTCGATCGTATCATTTGTTTGCTAAAATAATTCATACTTATGTCTCCAAGTTAACATAAAATAATTATAATAATTCAAAACTTGGTTGGGAGATCCTACAAACTTGCATGACAATATGTTTTTGTTGTATAATGCTCCAATAAAAAAAATTAATATGTTTTAAAAGGTTGTACCATGCATTGTTCACAAATGGCACATCTCTCACACACTTACATGCAACTGTGTGATGGATACATCCATTTGTGAACCATGTGTAGTCCCATTTTCTTAAAATGGTTTAATTTGTTTATGGTAAGCTAATACACCCATATTATGCCCCCACGCCAATTCTTAGGATTTTTAGCCCACTTTATATATTATTGTTAGTTTTTCATTAGAGTCACCAAAATAGTAGTTCGAGTAACATCAAGCAAAACACTTAATTTTCCATCGATTTTCTACATGTGAACTCAAATTAAACATATCTGCAAACATTTTTTTTTCTAATTTTTGGACACTGTTTTATAAGACCTATAGTTCAAGTTGGAGTTATTTCCAAACATCGTGTAGAAATTTATTTAAACTATGTAAATTAGTAAATCATTTTTAAAAAAAATTTAACATTTATATTGGGATATATATATGTATTGTTTTTTATCTTAAAAATATTTTGTATACATGAAGATAATTAAATTGAAATGTTTACTTTACAAGAGCGTCTAATCAGTCAAAAATAGAAAAAACTCAACATTATTGTGCTAAGTCAAAAGTCAGTCTATTTAAAACCTACCGCCTGGGCCTGGGCCTGGGCCGTGCATTCGCGGCAGGCCTCACAAATCCACCGGCCTGCTAAGGCTCGCCTCGATCTCAACCGTTCAATACTGCTGATCGATGGCTAAGGTCACAGCAGCACCGAATAAACGTGGTCGGCCGTCGTCTTCTCCCTAACCCTATTTCATTTCTCCTCAGTCTTCTCCAAATCGATGGAGCCGCCGCCACTTCCTCGATCTTCCCCAAACAACATGCCTCCATCCTCCCAGTAGAAACCTAGACGCCGCCACTCTCCCCACCAGACGCCGCCACTCTCTCTCGTCCTTCTCCTGAGTGGCGCGGCCTAGGCCAACTGGGGCGGCGCTGCGGCCCTGGCTGGCTGAAGCGGGGACGCACGGCCCTAGTCTCCCAGGTGGCCGTGGCTGCGAGGACTCTGTAGTGGTGCTGCCGGCTGCCAACCGTCGAGGATGCGAGCTCAGATTTGACCACGCCTCTGAGTCCACGGTAGAGTACTACATGACACATCTGCATTTCCTGCCGTTCTTTCTACTGCTGATTGCTCTGTGGTCATAGGGGAACGTGGTGTGGAAGGGGAACATGGTGGACGAGGGCCGCTAGGCCTCGATCTGGGCAAGGGCCATGCGGAGAGGGCTGCCTGTCCTCGATCTGACCAAGGGCGACGAGGAGAGGGCTGCCTGTGCTAGATCCGGCCAAGGGCGACGAGGAGAGGGCTGCCTGTCCTTGATCCGGCCAAGGGCGACGTGGAGAAGGCAGCCTGTCGTCGATCCGGCCAACGGCGATGGATTCAACAACGTCTTCCTGTGCATCGGATGGTTGAGTTCCCCGTTGAGATCCTGCTTCTTTTTCTTCAATTTTTAATTGCAGCATTTTGTTTTGAACAGTATTCACTTGTTCTGAGTAAGTTGCCTTGAGACAACCTAATGATGTCCAGACGCAAGCCATGGCCAGATGCCGCTGCCAGCACAAATTAGAGATAATTATATCCCCCCACTCATGCTGTCTTGTTTTCTGTCTTTCTGAATCAGAGTACGCAGATGGCACCAGCTAGTGACCTATAAAGACATCCTTGTTTATGATTTATGTCGTCCCACATACTGAGAAAGTGGGGAACAAGTGTCCTGGTCAAATTCATCAGCATAGATGTGCATAAAGCATTAGAATAAAATATAGAACAACATCCATCTCTGTTAGCAATTATTCCTAGTACCTGCATGTATTTCTTTTGTTTTTGCTGAATACTGATTGTTCAAATTAATCTATAGCAGCAAGTTTTCAGGTTTTCTTTTTAGTTAGTTAAGTAGCTATATAAGAGGTCAGCTGAGAAGCCGCCTTTGTTAATTCCAGTTGCCACATTGAATGCACTATATCCTTGATGCATGTGCTCGCTTAGTTACTCAGTATTCCAAGTTTATCCAAATTAATCAATGCCATGTAGCTTGTATCCAGAAAATGGGTTATGGTGTATGCAAGTCTCTTTTAACCTTGGTACATGCATTATATAATGTTTGCCATATTTGGCAGAGAAAGATATACAATAACTTCTGTACTGCTTTCTTTTTTTTGATGACAGCTTCTGTACTGCTTGTTGACGTGACCAAAGAAGAGCATAGATAAGGTGTGCTTAGTAGTTTTTTTTGTTTGTTCCAAATATCATTCTCGTAAGCCTTGTTTCAAACTTGGATGCAGGTAAGGAATAAGAGTTCTGAGTTCAGCTTGAAGTGACTTTCAACTTTTATTATTTATTTGTATCTTGTGGCAGCCGAACTTATTTTGGTGTTTGTAATTTATGCAAATGTATCAGTGTTGGTGACTTTGTAATATGTGAGCATATGACTTGTTGTATATGGGCTTTCATTATAATTATTATTATAATTATGTACAACTGGTCATGTGGTTTTTAATATATGATTAATTTTCAATTGGGCCACTGAACATGTGGCGGTATTCGATTCAATGTGTTGTGACGATTCTGTTATAGTTTGTTGTGACGAATCTGAGAAGCAATCATAGCAGGACACGTGGAATCTCTGGATGCCACGTTGTCCCATAAAAAATGACACGTGAACATCCCTGGTCATCGGCCACCGGCCACGTGCCAACCACGTCAGCTAACACGTGTCAGTCCATGTCAGCTGCCAGCGTGGCAAACGCCGTTTGGTAGCTTGACGTTTGGTAGCTTGACGGGCCGGCATCTTATGACGAAAAACTGGGCCCATCAATGATGAATAGCGTTTGTCATGGAATGAATTCCTTTCTGTGACAATGGTCTTTTCGTCATAGAACGGAAGCACATCTATGACGAAAATTGTCGTTTCGTCACGGCAGTCAATCTATGACGCTCATTCCATGACGAACACCTTTTTGTCACAAATTCGTCACAGATGATTTCTTATGATGATTTTGGAGTCTTCCGTGACGAAAGTGGATCGTCATTGATGAGCACTTCCCTAGTAGTGCGGGCATTGACAACGTGATACTAGAGGACTTTTCACACATAGGCAATGTTCTTAGCATGCAACCAAGGAAATTACTAGTCTATCCTCAAATGGCAATTAATAATTGTACAATAATATATATAATATTTATCCAAGTATTGAGTAACTAGCCTCTAAATATTATAAAAAATACTAATATTTTAATCATTTTCTTAGCCCAACAAAACTAGGATTGGAATGTAGATGTGTGTATTCAACTATAAAGCAGGGATAAATTTGAGAAAATATGTTTGTCCCATTTGTACCATATGTTAAAAAATGTATGGTCCATTTTATGGCTATAGCTATAGGTTCCATGGTGGCATAGTGCTTTCTAAGTTCTCTTAATTGGACACATCTTTCGGTCCATCAACAATACCATTTTCATTGGTCTAGAAGGTGGGTAAGGGGCTTATGAGGCTAGCAGCTCCCCATCCCATGGGCCCAGCCTACACACATACGGCGCCTAGACTAGGTTCACTCCTTTTTGCCTCTGTTCATGCATACATAGTAGCTATTTCTCCCTCTCCAACCACCTATGCAGTCCAGTTGTTTGATCCACCCCACGCAACCTAGCTGCATGCCCAGCCTAAAGTCCACGGTAGCCACCTCGTTTGCCCCTCTCCACTCCCACCTTGGTTGTGGCCCACATGCTTCCACAGGATAAAGTCCCAGTGACCACTAATTGAGGGGAAAATCCTTGGGTGTGAACGTTTTGCATGCCCTAGGCTCCTAATCGCCACCACCATCAATTGATCCATCAATGACACTAGGAGCAGCCGTGCCTTGTCGTGACTTCCAACTTAGCGCCCCTCCTCTCTGGCTCCCCTCACCCTTTCCATGTTCGCGAAGCTCCGGCGAGGCCTGGCATTGACCTTCTTCTCCATCTCCTGTTGCCGCCATGGCCTCCTTTTCCCCTAGCTCCATCGCCGCACAATGCCCTTGCCTTTGACTTGTCTTGGCTGCTTTCACTATCGCAAGGGCATCTAAACCACCCTCCATCCATCGCCACTGACCGGTCGTCCCTTCTACCACCAAAGCTTCCCTTTATAAGCCCGCTAAATTTGGGGAAGATGAGAGGGAGGGCTTGCCGAATCCTATATTAAAAATCTAGGAGGATTAGGAAGAGGAGGAACCTACATACATCGCCGGAGGAGCTACTGCCGGAACCCGCCGCCATTGCCAGGTTGCACACTTCTTCCTTTTTTTATTTTCCATAAATTTTCAATCGATAGTCGTTCTTCTTCGGCATCCTCTTTTATAGCTAGCGAGATTCGCACAACACATTCACCCCTACAAGCCTTTACTGCTCTCCACCCGGTAAGGACCCATGTACGTACATGCATTGGAACCAGAATGAGAAAAAGCAAAACGAAACTAAACATGTACCATGAGATGAAAGGAGACGAGGGCGAGAGGCATGGGGTACGGGCCCATGACATGTATGGGTGGTGGTAGACACTAGGTGTGCTGGTCGAGCAAGCCTAGCAGCTTACCACCTCAACTATTGCATCTAGTTGTGGTGCATGCTTACTGTGCTTAGCCACAGCATGCTGCCTGTACAGGCAGTCACGAGCCCACGATCAGCCACAACGTAGGGGTGTATAGACAGAGACCAAATGGAGAGAGAGAGAGAGAGAGAGAGAGAGAGAGCAGTAGCAGTAGCAGCAGCAGCCACGAGCCCACGATGCCTAAATGTCTAGCTTTCGCTCAATCTGGCCATAGTCCCCATTAGGCATAGTGCCCTTTGAATTCTTGCACACTTTTGGTCCTTCAACGAGAGGCTGTGAGGTAATGGGCTTTGGAGATATGGCACAATGTGCTTGTACAATGATTTGCGGGTTGGAGGACAAGGTTTGCGGCAATGAGCAAGGTTGCTTCAATTGATTGAGGATGATCACGGTTGCAATGGTGTGGGTGAAATGGAAGGAAGGAGAAGGCCAACATATATAGCCATTTTTTCAATAAGGGATCATTTTATTAATCTTTACAACTAACTAGCATGATACCAGAGGACCACACAGGCAATGTTTGCTGCATGCAACCTAGGAAATTATGGCGCACCCGCAAATGGAAATTAATAATTGTACAATAATATATATAATATATATCCAAGTATTGAGTAACTAGACTCTAACTCTTATGGAAAAATACTAATATATTTAATCATTTTCTTAGCCCAACAAAACTACGATTGTAATGCAGATGTGTGTATTGAGCTATAAAGTGTGGACAAGTTGAGAAAATATGTTTGTCCCATTTATACTATGTTAAAAAATGTATGGTCCATTTTTATAGCTGTAGTTGTAGGTTCCATGGTGCCATAGTGCCTTCCAAATTCTCTTAATTGGACACATATTCCAGTCCATCAACAACACTGTTTGCATTGGTCTAGAAGGTGTTTAAGGGGTTGAAATGAGGCTAGCAGCTCTTCATACCATGGGCCAAGCCTACCCATATATGACGCTTAGGCTCGGTTCACCCTTTTTTCCTCCCCTTCATTCAGACCCGACCTTTTCTACCCCTCTAACCACCCATGCAGTCCAGTTGTCTCCCCCCATGTAGCCTAGCTAGTTGTATCCCTAGCCTAAATTTCCTCCCCTTCATTCAAACCTGACCTTTTCTACCTCTCTAACCACCCATGCAGTCCAGTTGTCTCCCCCCATGTAGCCTAGCTAGTTGTATCCCTAGCCTAAACATCCATGCAGTAGCCACCTCACTCACCCCTCTTCATTCCCACCTTGGTTGTGGCCTGCATGCTTCTATAGGCCCAGAAAGGCCCAACGGTCACTAACTGAGGGGATCAAAAATCCTTGGTGTGAACGTTTTGCAAGCCCTAGGCCCCCTACGCTGCCGCCATCACTTGATTCGTTTTGCAAGCCCTAGGCCCCCTACGCTGCCGCCATCACTTGATTCATTGATGACATAGGGAGCCTTGCCATGCCACGACTTCCACCTCCTCTCTAGTACCCCTCATCTATGGATCCCCTCACCCTTGCCATGTTCGCAAAGCCCCAACGAAGCCCTAGCACACCTATGGCAATGACCTCCTTCTTTGTCTCCTCCTACCACTATGGCCTCCTTCTGCTATAGCTCCATCACCGTGTGACGCTCCTGCCTTGACATGTCTCAGCTGACTCAGCATTGCTAGGGCACCTAAACCACCCTCCAACCATCTCCCCCATCTGGACGTCTCTTTCTCTCTCTCTCTCTCTCTCTCTCTCTCTCTCTCTCTCCCCAAACCTTCCCTTTCTAAGCCTATTGAATTTAGGAAGATTAGCGGAGTGCTCGCTAGAATCCTAAATTGCAAATCCATGAGGATTAGGAGGAGGTGGAACCCACCTACATCGCTAGTGGAGCTACTGCCAGAACCCGCCGCCATTTGCCAGAAGGCAAAAAAAAGGAGTATTTGTGCATGTCGAGAATGCCAAGGAGTCGTGTTAGGCTTATGGGGAGGATCCACTACTGGAAGGGGCGTGAGGGAGGAAGCGCATGGGGAATACTTTACTCATGGTGGCCGTGGTGTCAAGGACGTTGTCTAGCCTGGCTAGCACCAATGAAGATGACAACAAGATTCTTCTTGGTTCACACACAAACAAACAATCTAATAAATAATTAATTAAACAGAACTATAGTCGCTTCTCCATGAACCAGAATCAAAAATAGGAAGTAGGTAAAAGACCATAAGAAAATAAGATGTATGTAAATTGTGATTCAACATTGCACTAACCCAGCAATGCATTATGGTGGTGATTGGTTGCCTGAACCAGGTCGTCCTCACATGCTTTGCCTGCTTGGCCTCATTCTTGTGCTGTGTTTGGTTCCTTACCTTGCGAATTTTTTCTAGTTTAATTTGTTAGATGCGCGTTGTATGTTTGGCTGAACTCTTATTTTTCTTAATACAATGGTACATGAATCTTTTGCGTATGCGAGAAAGAAACTAACTTCCCATAGCCTATTTTTTTCATTCGCAAACTCTATACGCAGTGGGTCCCACGTTTCGTACACTCGCGCAGCCCTTCCATGCGCTGCTTGCCGATGAGGGAGAAAAATGTTTGGGTTCTGGGATTAGGAGAATCCACTCGCATGCCAACAATTGTAGAAGGGGGTTTGGGGCATCAGTCACGACATGCTAAAAGTTACGGGCATGACGTTGGTCAGACGGTATGACGGGGAACCCTACCCGCCAAGGCAGTGGAAGATAGGGGTTGGACGGGCTGGTGGTGGGGGCGTCGTGATGAAAATGACTATGGGAGGGCCAGGCGGGATCGAGAAGTGGGGGCAAGATGTGAGTGGCATAAGGGGAGATGCTGGAAAGGGC
>JAKNSH010088959.1:0-17448 GCA_027790015.1 Cymbopogon flexuosus
GTTCATACTAATAAATATCAGCTCACACTAATAATTATCAGTAAAAGGCTTAACCATGCAAACTACATATATTTCAGATTTCAGTTCACAGAACTCACCTTACTCTCCAAATAGCTTCTCTTCTATCTTATGTATTGCCCTCTCATGGTTAGCCTTTTCACCTTCAGACATGTTGCTTGTATCTTTGCTAAGTAGAGTATTGTAGACCTGAAGAATCTTTGCTTCCTTCTCCTCTTGTGCTGCCTTTAACTGTGTATTTGATATCAGAAGTTGTGCTTCCGTGACCTTGGCGAGCTCCGCGTTCCTATCTTGATGGACCTTGGCAATTTTTTCAACGGTGTCCCCTAGGATGACAATTTCTTCCATACCTTTTGCCTTCTTGCTCTTTCCATTGCGCTCAGCCTTAGCACTTTCTCTACCAATGGGACGCTTCTGTTCTTCTGGAATATCAAGTACTTCAGTCTTGTCTTTCTCTGTCTCAAACAATGCACACCATTTGGGTTCTTCTTTTAGTATCTTCCACCAATGCACCAATGTAAAAGGCTTTCCAAACCTGTTTACATACATCTCCTGTGCCTCTTTCTCCAACATGTCATCTGAATATCCACTTGTATGCATTTGAGTTACCTTAGTCCAATAGTCATTGAAATCACCGATCGACGACTTGAGGCGGCACCAGTGAATCTTCAATTGGTTTACTTCTCTTGTACGCTTCCCTTCCCCTTTCTTGTTAAACATGTCAGTGACTTCTTTCCAAAATGTGTCACCTTTCTTGTCATTCCCATGAATTGGGTCTTTAGAAGCATTCAACCAAGCACTAGCCTAGAAAACAGTCATTGTGAGCATCCAACCAAGAATTAACCCAAAGAATGACCTACAAGACATAAAACAGTGATTACCAGTCTTTCTTCCTCTTCATGAGTCCAATATCTTTTGTTGTTCATCTTTCCTGCAGATTCATCAATCTTAGTTGAAGTGCCTTGTTTTGTAGCTTCGGGAGTTGATGTTCCATAGACACTTGGTGATGGTGGACACATCGGGTTCAAGGACTGACCAACCAAATGAAAATTTTCTCAATGTTGTTGTGGCTGTGGAGGATGGTTTTGTCGCATCATATTTAAAAACCCTCCTGGAGGATATAACCTGAAAACATCGATGCTTTTTAACCATACAGGAGACACAATTCACAAGCACAACAAGATGCTGTTAACCATGGCAGAACAAGATGCCCATTATATACAAGCAGAACAACATGCCCATTATATACAAAATGTACACCATACAGAGCAGTATTAACAACTATTGGAATGTTTGGATCGAAACAAACGTACCATGAATTTGGGTCTTGTTGGTTTGCAGAGATGCAAAATTTGGGGGTATGCCACCCCATCCTGCTCCTTGCGGTGGCCATGGCGGCATGGTAGTTGACGCCACAGCTGGGAAGGAAGTCGCTGGCGGAGCTGGGGAGGAAGTCGCCGGCGCAGCTGGGGAGGACGACGCTGGCGCGGTAGGGGTGGGAGTCGGCGCAGATGGGGAGGAAGTCACCGGCGGCCGAGAAACTGGGGGCGACCCAATCGACGAACCCGGAGGAGGTGATGGACCAGAGCTCTTCTTCAGTCCAAGCCGGCGCCCCTTCCCTCCTCTGCCGGCTGCTTGCCGCCTTGAACCACCTTCCAGCGGCGGATCCATGGCTGCGGGCGGCCGGATCTCGTGTCCTGCCCTAGTATGGCGCGCGCGGGTGAGAGAGCAGGCGCGGGTGAGGAAGATGGAGAGGGGGGCGAGATAGGACCGCGCGCGCGGGGCGAGATAGCTGCTGTGCGCGGGAAGAGGGCCATGCGCGCGGGAAGACGGCGGCGATGAGCGCGGGAAGATTGGGTCGCCTCCGGGTGGACTGGCGCTGCGCACGGGATCGGGGGGGACGAAATGAAATGCCTCAACGCGGGTTTCACCCGGTTACCAAGACATTGGAAACGTCGCTACATCGTTTCACCATGGTGAAACGTTTTTCATCTCTCTCCTCCCCATTTCATGCAAAGTGCTACAAAATGCTGATCTGGCACACTATTAAATGTGCATGAAATGCCCATGAAACTCCCATTGTGACTGGCCTAATAATGCGAAGCTACTATTTGTGTGCAAGGTTGTCAGAATCAGGATACTAGGTAATAGTATCTTTTTGCGTAGTGGCACACCTATGATTTTACTACAAACAGGGACGGAGCCAGAAAATCAACATTAGGGTAGGCTATGAGTATCCGGCGGCAGGAGAGGCCAAGTTCATTGATGGTAACTTAATTAGCACAAGAACTAAAGGTGGTCCTCTGTTGCAACTAGAATATTAGGGGGTGTAGAGGCCCCTCCCTCCGTCCATGACTACAAGATATACTGCACAAAAACATTTTTATATAATTCAGTAAAACCATTTTCAATTCGATAAAACTGTGCATTAAATAACATGTTGAGACTTAAAATTCAAAGATGAAGCTAGAAACCATAACATACGGTATTAATAGTTCAAATTAAATATAAAAAGTTTAAATTACTATAGTCATAAAAAAGACTTACAATACTACTGCTTGTTTACCCGCCAATTTCTGAACGGCATGAATGTCTCGATTATATCATCTCAGTCCACTTAAAAGAAAATATCCCAGACAATGAATATGACGAGATAATCGTCAAAAACACTATTACCTAGCTTATTCCTTGACTTTGTTTTAGTGAAACCAATGTAGAAAATACACCTTCAACACATGTTATTGCCACTAGTGAAAGCAATATCAATCATATCCATAAAAAGACTCACATGATACGTTATATTTTAGTACTAATGTTGGAAGAACGACTCTGAACTAATCTCTAACTGCACTGATCTCGCTAATCACCATAGTTTTATAAATGTTTCTTAAGTTACCTAATTCACCCCCTCCCCGTCTTAGATGTCACAGTCCCTTCAACGTTGATTATTCCCATTGTGTTTTCACAAGTTTCATATTAGCTCTACGTATAATAGGCTATCATAGTGAAGAAGGAATCGGTCAACTTCTTTGAGCAACCAACATGTCCATAGGGTAAAACATTTTATGGAGTACCATCGAAGGCATATATATCACTTGGGTGCCTCATATTTAATTTCACAAACTCATAAAGTGATGGTATTGAGCTCGCACGATATACCAGGTTTCTGTATCCATACGAGTTTTCCCTTATCAAAAAGAAAATACTTGAGTTTCTTTATATAAAAAAATGAGTCATTCTTGCCATCGGGGCCTTTTGAGGTTCACAATTTCTCTATAAATGGTCGATGTGTAACTTCACTAGAAAGTATATCTAACAAAAAGCAGGTGATGTGTTTTCAATATTCAATGATTTGTGTGCTTTGGCAAAAGCATGTGATTGGGTAAACTATCAAGATTTTTCCGTGCAATGGTGTTGTAATAAGTAGTTGATTTCATATGTGTTTCTATCCTGTTCAAGTTATGTTAAAAAAACTTAAATGTCTCACAAGTGCTAACTGATGTTAGTCACATTACATTTACTATGGAGTATATTGCTTACCTTTTTTTTTTTACAATGAGTATATTGCTTACCGTGGAATTAATTGAAATTATTCTACATGTTCTCAGTGATGTTAAACTTGTAGAGATAAAGGATTGTGTGCTCCTACAAATATGACGATATCATAAGCACACCATACCCAGCACGCCTTGATGGCTTGATGCTGTGGTGTCGTGCGGCACGCACGTGTAGCCTCACAACTCTGGACAAAAAAAAAAGGAGATAAAGGATTGTGTAGGCTGGAAACCGAGGTAAAAGCAACAGATTTTCTGTGAAGTCCAACTATGTACAATGCATTGACATGTAATGGTAGTGGCTTGTCCTTTAAACAGTTTTGGAAGGGCAAAATACCTGCCAAAATAAAAGAAATATTCTTTGGCTGGCTGAAAATAATGACATCCTCATTGAGGACAACATGATCAAAGAAACTACAAAGGGGACCCACCATCCTATTTCTGTAATCACCCTAAAAATGTTGTTCAATTGCTTTATACTTGTGAGGCCAAAAATGGTCTAATCTGTTGCAATATCTATAGGAGCTACTGATACCAAAATCACCACAACAACGATAGAAATGGTGTGAAAATTGGCTACCTTTTGGCAAACAATTCCATGCTCAATTGATGTTGTGTGCTAGGCTATCTAGAAAGCCTGTAATAAGGCATGTTTTGAGGGCAAAGTGTTCAAGATCCCTGTGGAGATCTTATGTCACGCTTGTGCTCTCATGCGATATTGGGCAAGTCTGTACCCTGGTGTTGATAAGGAGATGTTGATTGCTGGGGTCAATGCCATGCTCAAGATTGTGGTGGAGTTGCTCATGAAGCCAAGCAAGAGAACCACATTGCCAGGATGATCCAAGAAGGAAACCAAGATGGAGAGAACAGCCACGGGACTCCCTGTGAAGCCATGAATGGTGTCTATGACGCTGTAGTATGTCGTGTCGTTAGGATGATCCACAAAGCAAACCAAGATGGAGAGAACAACCACGAGGCTCCCTAGTGAAGCCATGACTGATAGTATCTTTGCGACGCTGCGATATGTCACGTGGTTTTCTTGGATTTTGTCTGTTATGTAACCTATGGTGATGGCGGTTCGTATGTAGCGTTTCCTCGTTTTCTCCATTTTTCTGTTGCTCTGGTACTGAAAATGGGGATGTCCTCACTTCGAAAATGCAATCTCTTACTCCGAGTCGACTCACTAACATCTACTAATAACACCTTATTTTAATCTCCTAATAGAAGCCTATTTGATTTGCTCTCAAATGCATTTGTTTCTTTTTATCACCCTATTCTTTCACTCCATTTAATTCTTAGTCTTCCTGGTATATAACAAATTGGATCCAGGACATTCGTTCAAGATAGTTCGCAAATAATATGTGCGTTACAAAAGAATTCGACTAGCAGGCAGTACTCATACGCCAACTAGTTTGAAATATACGCAGAGGCCACTAAAATACATGAAATGACACCATATGGAAACAAACTGGTGTGGCAGGCTTAATAAAACGGAGCAGCCTACTAGCCTAACTATCCATCGTCCGGAAGATGAACCACAGAAATCAGAGACGGATGGTGACCGTGGCTACCTGATTTTCCCACCCACCCTCCCTGGTTTGCCCAAAGATGCAAAGCTATCCCCTTATAACAAATTACAACCCCAGCGCCGGCCTTATACATGATGAATTTATATGGCCCGACTTTACATTTGAATTGGCTACAGTTACAAGGCCGACAACAAGTTATTTATATACATAATTATTGTTGCCAGGAACCATCTACATGCTAGCCACTCTAGAGGGGGCTTCTGTATCAATCTCAGATTCCCCATTCAATCTCTCTTGGTGTTGACCCTGCAAAAATAACAAGCCGCATAAGAACAGCAGACCAACGTCCCAGAACCTGAATATTTTAATTTCATAAAATGCAAGTGAATCTATTTAAGTTAAGTGTCCATCAAGTGCCCAGTCACTTGAGTAATTGGTTAGGCACAATGACCATTGTGTACATGTGCACATATCAATGCACATTCCCACCACTATGCATAAGGAATTTCATTACTAACGAAACATAGACATGGGTATTTCAAAATATTTTAAGTGATTGTGAAATGCCCTGCTTGGAAAATAATATCATGCCTCTAGCCCATCATAAAAAATGACAATGACATGAACATATCTCTTAACTGCTCTGTAAAACACTAAATGTCAATCAGCGAATAGGTAAGATGACCAGCCCTTCATTTTGATTTAACTATATAATGCAGTCACTTTATGTGAAAATTAAAATGAAAATGATATGTACCGTTGATTCTTTATTATTGTGCTTGGCCAGATACAGATGCAAAGCTCTTTCTCCGCAGAGAATCTTAGCTCCAATTCCATGCTGATTTGCAGATCCGACAGATTCCTCGTCGACAACCACAGCATCTATTTTATCTTTTCCAGTTCGCGTCTCTGGAATCTGTTAGACAATTTTAATTCAGGACATTGGAAAAATGACTCATGGAATATTGGCACAAAACGCATGCCAATCTAACTGAACATCATAATCATACAAATAAACCACCAAGAATATAATTAAAGGCAAGACAACTAACATCAATTTTCCTTTAATAATAATAAAATGTGGTGCCAATTTGATGATTTTTGGTTCACTACGAAGGCTTAGGACTAATTGGTTTGCTGCAACAAATCCTTAGGATCAGTTCATACTTGGATATCCCAGACCTAAAAATATTTAACTTCAACAAACATGTAAATACCAAGAATAGATTTTAGTTGCCACGGTAACAGTGCACATTGGTTAGCTTTAGGCTCATTTTCTTGAATAGGGACTTAGGTTTGTTTTAGTTTATGGATTTGTATGATCTAATAAGCAAAGTTAGAGCATGTACGTCTCTTACTGGAAGGAAATTCGTTCACATAAGTAGCGAATTAGCCAAGTCCGGAACTCTATGAAGATTTGTCTAGAAGTTTAGATCGCCGATCTACCATGCTTCCTTATGATTGGTAGAACCCCTTTGTACCCTTCCCTTGACACGAAACGTCACTCAGAAAGATTGATTGGAAATATTAAAGATCAACGCAAGAAAGGGAAGGTCAAACCAAACAAAACCACAATAAGCACACAAGACAACAATTTATCTGGAGGTTTGGCCACACCACCAATGCATGCCTATGTCCTCGTTGTTGAGATGACCACAAAGGTCTGTCTCATTCAACTCCACTCCTCTCAGCGACCACAGAGGTCAAGCACAATAAATCCACTGGAAAGCAAGGGTAATACAAACCTCCCAAAGTTTCACTAGTGCTGCCTACCCATCTAAGGGCAAAATCCCAAGACTAACAGATGTGAATCCAACGGCTAGGCAAAGAGAGTGCTTTCATGATGGGTTTGAGTTTCTCTACCACTTTCCATTCTCTTCTCAATCTTTCACCAAATCCCTCAAAAGGATCAAAGATGAGTGGTGAGAAGAGTGGTATGAATGCTCAAGGGGGCTTTTGTCACAAGGTAGATCGCCATAATGGAGTGGTTGGCCGTTAAAGAAGATGGGGAGAGATATTTATACTCCCCACCACATTCGCCAAACTTCCAAACCCTAGCAGAATTTCTGGAGTCTGGAACTTCTGGACATTGACCGAAGTGGATGTGTTGTGCTCTTTGTATCTCTCATAGGATATGTTAGATTTTTTGAGCACTGTTTCTACCTGAAGTCGTTTAGAATCACATCCCTCTTTATAGTATGACATTTACTAAACTCAAATTCAAAATATAAAACGAATAAACACATCATTGAGTTCCATCTCATCCGTTTTATTTTGAGGAATCGTTGAGCATCGATAGCCAACAATTTGCTCTATTATGTTGTTCATAAGATTTCATTCAGATGGTTAGTTCCTGAATTACTTGTCATTATGTCACCAAACCCACTAGGAGGCAATGTGCACTTCACTTATCTAGCATCGTCGCTTTCTTAGTTACCTCTACATTATTACTTTAGCACCCCTTAATAGCTGCCCAGGTGATTCAGAATGTTTAGTTTTGTTAGAAAAAGTAGCCTTAGCACCAGTAGCAAACCTTAGCATTGCTACCATGCATTCTATAGCATTAGCGTCCACACTTAGTCACTCACATTTCTTAGCACATGTGCTAACTCATTTCTCTCCGTTTTTTGCCCTTTTTCTTTTATCATACAACCTCAAAGACAGAAACTTCAAAAAAAGTAAGAACAAAATTATTATGAGCAAGGTTTTAAAAAACGCTAGACGCTAGGTGAACGCTTGCCTATGGTTTAGAGTTTTTTTGGTGATAAAACGCAGATTAAACATGATTAAACGTGTGTTGTGATTAAACGACACTGTGATTAAACACAACGCTAGGCCACCATTCAGAGTTTAATCAAGATTAAACAAAGTTTAAAAACGTTTTTTAAAACACTGATTATGAGTCATCACACCAGTACTGCATATTTGCCAATGTGCTGCAACAAATCTCCTACTAAACGATTTTCCTAGCCCAATTAATGAATTTGGCAATGATGCCGGTGGGAGAAGAGTGTATACCTCATACATAGCTTCTGTCAATATACTTTCTAATATGGACCTTAAACCACGAGCCCCAGTATTCTTCGCTATTGCTCTTTTGGCAATAAGCCGTAAAGCCTCCTCCGTAAAATGCAATTTGACCTAAGTAACAATGCAAGTTGCAAGATAAATATACAGGCATTAAGGGGCATATTACATAATTCAAGACAACAGAATTTCAAACAAATTCTTACATCATTCATTTCAAACAACTTGGTATACTGTTTGCCAAGGGCATTCTTTGGCTCTGTGAGAACCTACAGAGAGGAGCATAGCTGTGTTAGCTTTGAAGGTAATATAAGTTGCGTACCTAGGAACAAAGATTGTTAAATAGATATATGAAGATAACCATTTTGCAAAATTTATGATATGCAAAAGCAAGCCTTTAAAGATGATCATGCGTAATGTAGATTTTACAGATTTAGATGATCTCAATATTTTTCCTGGTAATAAGACAACCTAGCCCTAACTAATAAAGTAAAAGTAAGCAATCATTAGGACAACATACAGGAGCCCCCTGTCAGTAGAATAGTCATCTTTGGTACAGTTGCTAATACTAGCCTGTAATCACCAAGGTCTCGGCATAGGGCATGCCAATTCCGGTTTCTGTTCCGGATGATGGTACATCTGGCACAAATCTAAGAATAGATTCATTGATTCAACCATGCAACTGATCAACTTTGCATAAACTAAATTAAAATATGCATGGGGTAAAGGGCAAGACAAATACAAATGCAGATGCTCTGAAATAGTGGCAACAAACAAGGGGTATCTTAAGAACACCACTAAATGGAAGCAGAGCTTGTTACATGTAAGTGATAAAGAGTGCATGAATGGTAAAGTTACCTCAACAAGCTGATCTTCGCTGAGGGAGGATAGACTAACAAGAATTGGAAATCTACCAACAAACTCTGGGATTAGACCATATGCAATGAGATCACCACTTTCAACCTGCAGAAACAGCGTCCAGATAATTACAAATAAACCTATGAAGACTCTAGCATGAAAGCAAAGCAAAGCAGAAGACAATAGCAATATTAATTGCCCCTATTTGGAAGGGAGCCAACGGCCAGCAGAGAATACTGCATGGAAGTCATTTTCTAATTTTTACTCACTGATCCTAGTAGTGATGATGTGATCTCAGCATTTATGACACCACCAGATCGCATATTTGAACGAACTTGCGCCCGGAAACCAATTGAAGAATCATGTCTCCTAGAAAAAAAGCAGGGCAAACCTTGGTTATTAAAAGCTTGTGATATCACAAGTCCAAAACATAAAACACAAAGACTGTCCACAACCTTTCTGAAATAGTTTTCTCCAAGTCCACAAAAGCACCACCGCAGATGAAGAGAATGTTTTTTGTATCAATCTACAATGCAAGACAAATGAACATCAAAATCTGCATATTTTTCTCTTGCCCTGATGAAAACATATGCAAGTACTAATAAAGAAGCCTTTTGACTTGCTTGTATGTTAGGATAAAAAAATAAAGGTTCTTTCTTAAATTCTTAACATGTTACAAGTAAAAGGGATATGGGAAAAAATTACTCTTCAGATTCATCTCTTCTTTTCTGAAGTTAAATTCCACTAAATATGAGCTCATTATGTGCCTCTTAGCATATAGAGCTCGAAACCACTAAATAGTTTACCCTCACTATTTAAAACATCAAATGTTATAGAAGAGAAAGAACATCAAAGATACCAAACAATACCTCGGACACAGGCTATTATCAATACCAAAAGACAGAACAGCAGTATCACTAACTGTCAATTTCTCATGCTCTACTGTCCTCATGTATTTAATTGTTTCCTCTGGCTTGTCTTTTTCAAATTCTGTGAAAATACGCTAAATAATGTATTAACATTTCTAACTTCAAAAGGAAAAGTAATCATAAAAATTGGGCATGTGCTGCTTTCTATCCTGTGGTAGACATCAGAGAGGATTACAAGAACACCACCAGACCATCCAAAATATTCATGCATTTGAGTAACAACAAAACTATTGTTTTCACTATTCAGCAAGAGAACATTTAACCTCCTAGTATGTACAGGGAACATAAACCATGAATTAGTATTACTCTGATTTCTGATAACTAAAGAGCAGCTTGCATGGAAGGATACCTGGATATTGTCACCTCTTGGGTGCCTTCTGGCCCCTTTCTCAGGAACACTAACAACCTATCTTGACAGCATAAACATAACTTGTAAGAAGATAAATAAGAGATTATGTTGCCATGCATCTTACATATATTGCATTACGAAACACAGAAGAAAGGAACACTTAAAAAAGAATTTGAAGTTTTGAACAGCTTATTTGCCACCAAAACATGGAGCTAAATAGAGCTGTTGTCTGCTAAAAAGGATGCTTTAAAAAATTCCTTAAATACAACACCATAATTCATTGGGAGATTTTGCTGTGGGACATCAGAAAAACACGATATTTGCTATCGGACACCACAAACTCGAAAATATGCCCAGTACCATTATGAAATCGTGTTTGTTTGCCACAAGACACCGGAGCCATTAAAATATTAATTTCCAGAGCTTGGGAGTAAGATCGGGCATTGAAAAGACCATGTTGCCCCTGTGGTCATCTTCCTCCTCTCGACTCCACCAAACACTGGCACCCACCTAGGCCTCGACGGTGGCCACACCCACCATGGCCGGCTCCAGCGAGGCTACCCGCCCACATAGGCCAGGACACTGACTGTGACCTCCGTCTGCGCCACGCCCAGCCCGTGCTCTGTCCGCTCGCGCCTGTCCAAGCCACGAGCCCAGCCTTGACGCCGACCTCGCCTACCATGGCCGGCTCCGGCGAGGCCGCTATGCCTCCCATGCCCGCCCAGGCCTCGATGCCGGCAGCCCCACGCCCAACTCGCCCCAAGCCATGGCCGCGTCCGAGCACCCGCAAAGATCGAGCGCCACCACAAGGACCCAGCCTCTCCCCACTTCATCCTGTGCGCGCGAATCACGGCCGCCATAGCCGGCATGGACGCGAGCTCCGCGACCCGGCCCTCCTCCCCATCCTCTAAAAGCAGCACCTCGGCTCCGCAGGAGCACACAGCCTCCACCTAGCTCCGCAGGAGCACACAGCCTCCACCTATCCGCTCCCCGTCCTGTCCCTCGCCGCAATGCCCTCAAGCATCACCGCCGCCGCCATTAATGGAGCTTCACCGGAGCTCCCGATTCCCCATCTTGACCACCTCGCGTCCCAGGCGAGGCCATGTTTGCACCTTGCTCGTCGCCGCGCGCTGTTGTGCCTGGGCGGGAGGTGGCACGCATCCCCCACCAAATCGGCAGCGAGACTCACAGCCCATAACTGGTGAATAAAGGTTGAAGACGAGGGCTGTTTAGACATTTTCCCCACCTTCTCTTTCTTCTAAACTTAAAAATGAATAAAATAATCTGTGCGGTGTCTTTGAGCAAAGAACCAGAAATTTGTAATGTCCGCCAGCAAATTTCAACGTTTGTGGTGTCTAGCAGCATATTAGACCTTTTTGCAGTGTCCCTGAGCAAAATTTCCCTAATTCATTTGATAAATTAATATTAATAGCGACCCAGCCTATGTATTTTGCGTTGCTCAGAAACAAATCAGTTATTTGCTGCAAACAAAGTGTTTTGTAGACCCCTTACATGCTAGAAAATGGGATTTTAATGCATTATCAATGGTATTTGTACTGTATAGCTTAAAGCTTGACATAGGATAAGCAAACAATTGATTTTGGAACAGCATACTAGCATAGAATAGACCAGATCGCATATCAGTGCCAAAAACAAATCAACGGAATCAAATTTGTTATACTGTTTTTAATCTAGGGCTACTATATTCTATAATGGTAATCCATTGGAAATTGACTCCACATCAACAACTATGAAAATCTCTCTAAAAAGATAAAAATGCAAAATAATAAATAATTACTAGGTTTGTTTCTTCTACAGGAGCTCCCCGAGCATAAAAAATTACTAATGAAAAGCTTCAAAGGTTGAAAAACTTACCGTTCCTTCAAGCATTTTCAACAGTGCTTGTTGCACACCTTCACCTGAAACATCTCTGCTAAGATTGATGCTTTCAGCCTGAAAAGCATTGCAATCAGACATATTAAAAGGGGAAAAAAGGGTAAAATGTATGACAGATGCCTAAATTAACTTACGAACAAACCTTCTTTGTTATTTTATCAACTTCATCAATATAGACAATTCCTTGCTGAGCAGCGGCTACGTCAAAATCAGCAGCCTAGGGTGCAAAAGAGAAACATAAAAGGTGAGTAGAAGCAACAGTAAACAAAGTGGAGTGCGATGCTAAAGGAAAAAAGATGAATCTCAAGAGCACAAGCTGACTGAACCCGTGATCAATTGGCTGAGGAACTTTGTCCCTAGTGTAATAGGCTAGTTGTTGGCAACTGTTGCCCTTTCCTATATAGCTGGTAACCCAAGCATGGTTCTGTATTAAAAATTTATGGCTTTCTTAAAAACTGAGACTCCTCTTTCAGAAAAGAAATGACCCTTTTTGCCTATGCAGTGCTTTCTCCAATATAATTAGTAGCAGAAACATCAATAAACGTACTTCACTTCTATTTTTGTGTGTATGATTCACTCTACCTGGCTTGGAGACAAATACAAAGTCTATACTTTATATAAATTTTTACGATTTTCACATACTTCATATAGCATGTCCCATCCCATGCCCAAGACAGGATAAAACAACACTGGAGGATGGCTGAGCGGCAGTGGCTGGGGATGGACATAAGAGATTTTCATACCTGACTCACAGGGAAGGATCTAATCTACTCCAAGTCCTAACAAACTCAACTCTAATCCTATCTTCACGTGAGGAAGGGAATTGACCTTCTCAGTGCCCATTCCCCAACAGGGCTTGTCCAATGCGCATAACAGCACTGAACTCGGCTTTGCAATGTAACCTAAAATAAGTGCTTTCACTATTTTTCCCCTTGAGAACACCTCTAGTTTTTAACTTTTGGTATTTGCTTAAATCCTCTAGAGCTCAATTATTATCATGCAAAAAACGTCTCAAGAGCAAAAAAGGGAGTGAGGGAGTTCAGGTTAGAATCAGAATGCAGAAAGGACAAAAATGCAAGGTCCATATATAGAGAGTTGAGAGATACCGCTAGGAGCTTATACAAAATAGATTCAACATCCTCACCAACATATCCAGCCTACAGAAAATGGGGAAAAACATACAGTCAAACTAAGGTGAATTTCTGAGCACCAACAGTTGAACACACGAAGTCTATGAAGCTGGTGAAAACCCAACACTTGCAAACAGAAGTATTACACTTGGTTATACAGATAATCAAAGATCTTATGCAAGAAAAGTTAGTAGAAGAAGTATATGCAGTGCCATAATATCCATTCCACGAAAAGAGCAGCTGTCCAAGGAAAAAAAATCGTATAAAAAAGTAGCAAACAATATACTATCAACTTCAGCATCCGCACTATGCTGGGCAATCTAGATTACAAGAAATGAAGTTGTGTTTGATAAATGCAGACCAGAATCGTTTTTGCAGGTTCTCTTCAGAGGCACACACTGGCTTCGACAATGGGAAAGATTGCAACGGCGTGAGGAGTCCAGAGAGCAACTCTCCCTGGTGGCTCAGCACTTAGAAATGCCGGTGTTACAATTTTTTAGCTCGCACGGATGGCTCTCTGCAAGAGGAATTGGTGTTGCGTAGTACAAACGTTGCTTTTGTTTTCTTTGTTCCTGTGCTCAGTTGTGAACGATCAGTTTTTGGTGGGTACTCACGTTGTAATAATTGGCTTGATTCTATCGTTTGATAGATGAAGCTGGATATATTTATCCATTATCTAAAAAAAAAAAGCAAACAATATACTACAGCTCTCCAGTGGAATAAAGAACTGGATCACAAATCATAAAATATATGAAGCCAACAGATGAAACCTTCACAAGAGCATACACAATGGTTTCAAATATCAGGATATTAGTCTCAATGTCAGCAAAAAAGGGATTAGAAACATGAAACTTAAAAATGATAAGATTATAATCATATGCACTTTAATTTGTAGCAGGAACAAAATATTGACTGGTGCACTGGAAGAACAGTAAGAACAAAGTTCTGGATTAACAAAATCATAATTAAGTATAAGGATAATAATAAAGATGATACTAAAGAGTAAAATTATAATCATGTATCACAAATTTGTAGCACAAACAAAATCCATACACAACTACGTACTTGACAAATAGCAGGAGCAAAGTTAATGAACTAATAAACACATAAACAGACATAACTCAGTATACCTGAGTGAGGGTTGTCGCATCAGCTATAACAAAGGGCACATTTACAAATCTTGCTAGTGTTTTCGCCAGCAATGTTTTCCCTGACTTTGGAAAAGATTTTAGAATAATAAGTAAGACATTCATAACATAAGGACTACAATATTATTATTGCATATAACAAGTTAAATGAAGGTAGATACTCAACAGCAATACTATTGCATACTTTCTTTTGTCCAACCAGAATGTACCAATTATTTTAAGAGAAAAAAGAAGAAGAAAACTCAATTTCAAATTCAAATAAATCAGGCATCATATAAGATCTTCAACTATTCAGATCTCAAACGTGTACTACTTGGTGCTTGAAATTCTACCACATTTATGTTAGGTGCATGATTGCATGGCTAATAGCCTAATATATTTTGTGATAACCACCACAATAGTTGCTTGTTTTAGACATGCATATCTCTACAAAGCTAAAACACCTTTCCAAGAAAACAGAGTTAGCATAGCCGCTTGAACAGAGACAAAAAAAAAAAAGATAAATGATTGTACAAAACAAAGTTCTAAGTACATGATTAATTTCAATGCATTTTCTATGTAAGGACAGTGTTACATGATTGCAAAATACAAAACTAACGTAGTCAAAGGTCAGAGCATGTACCCGAGCCTGTTGGCCCCATGACAAGAATATTGCTTTTCTCAAGCTCTACCATGTCAGTGTCACTCGTGCAAGAATCGCTCTCGCTACAATCTGCGGCAGACCTGCAGCCCACATGTTCTGTCCAATTTACCACCTGATGCTACACAGCTCTCAGAAAACTGATGTTTACACAAAAACCTACCTGCTGGTGAGTGACTCACAATAGATCCTTTTATAGTGATTATAAACTGCTACTGACAACACCTGCATTAAGAGAGGGAGAAAACAGGGTTACTAAACAATCTGAAAAATAGCCCAGAGTCACTAAAATGGTAGGAGAACAAATATGAAGTAATACAACTTGCTGCCTGTGTGGTGATCCAAATAAAACCACATGGCATAAAACGCTTAGGGTTTGGATCCCCGGAATTCTCAGAATTGAATTTATTGAACAAACTATAGTTGTGGAAAGAAAAAAATTTGAGATTCCACAACTTTCCAACGTTCACATATAAGCGTATCTCAAATTCCTAGGGTGAGAGATGGGAAATGGATTACATGATTTTCCTTGCTTAACTTAACTAAAGTTGTACATTTAATATAACGAATTCTATGGATTCTTTTTTTCCACAAATATAGTTTATACAATGAATTCAATTTTGAGAATTCCAGGGATCCAAACGGTCCCTTAGGGATACATGGTGAAACTTTAGAAACATTGGCAATCAATATGCACATAAGTATTAACATTTGATACATGCAGATGGGTGTTAGTAGATTAGCCATCACAGATACATTCAATAATATATTCTAAGCAAAATTCAGAGAAAATAGTAGGGCCAAGCATATGTATTGGACGTGAGTAGATACTAAAACTCCAATCACATAAAACAGATATAAAATTTACGAGAGGTTTAGTATTTACCTTCTTGGCTCGCTGCTGGCCGATGACAAACTTGTCGAGCCCACGGCAAATCTCCTTGGGCGTGGGAAACCGTCGTCCCAGGTTAGAGCCGCCCCAACCCCCGCTTTCCCCGGCCCCGTCCTTCCCATCAAAGCCTTCCCCGCCGGGGGCCGCAACCCTAACGACGTCGATCCTCCCGACGGCGCCCGCACCCGCGGGCGCGACAGGGGCTTCTCCGGGCTGGCGCCAGATTTCTGGGGGCTCCCCACCGTCCGAGCCGCCGGCCCTGTAGTCGCCGACGGCGTCCAGGGCAGGAGCGGCGGCGCGGGGAAGGTGGCTCTGCTGCTGCTGCTGCTGGCACCGGAAGAGGGTCCACGGTCGGCGAAGGGCGCCAGGGCTGTTACCGCCCTGCTGCTTCTGCTCCGCAGCGAGGCCTCCGTGTATGCGGCGAGCGGCGGAGAGCGCGGCCGCCGCGGCGCGGGAGCGGACGGCGGCTGACATGGAAGAGATGGAAGAGTGGGGGTTTCGTGCGGGGAAGGGGTGCAGTGGACGAATGAATGAATTGGAAGCAGTCCATAGGGGAATATCCGTGGGTTGTTTTTTTTTTTTTTTTTTTTTTTTTTCCGACGGGTTCCTGACTCCTGAGCTAGCGGTCATTCTCGCTTTCTGAGAACAAGTTTTTTTTAAGTAAAGTGCTATAAACTCACAAATTGACCGTTTAGATTGTAAGATTGTTCGGCTGTGTCATTTCGGTTTCTAAACTTAGAAATCGCCTATTTTGGTCATCAAACTTGTTGAACCGTGTCATCCCGGTCCCTAAACTTGATTTTGAATTTCATCCAGCACAATTGAAAAACACTATATAAAAGAATAATTCATAACTTTTTCATATGAGCTTGAATGAAGACAAATTTTATAACAAAATTGTAGCCTTCGGTGCGCTCTACAACTGTTTAGTTGAAAAGATTTTTATTTGAAGTCGTTTAGTGTCCCAAAATTCAATCTTAAAATTTAAATTTCAAAATCTATAAACTTAAAACAATATTTGGGACCCCTAAACAATTTTAATTTAAAAAATTTCCAACTACAAGATTGTAGATCATATCGAGGGCTATAATTTTGATATGAAGTTTTTCTTTATTTGAGTTCATATGAAAAAGTTATGAATTATTTTTTACATATAGTTTTTAGATTGCCTTGTTTTGACCCAGATGACACTCAAAATCAAGTTTAGGGACCAGAATGACACAACTGAACAAGTTTGAGGATGTAAACGGGATATTTTCATGTTTAGGGACCATGATGACATAGCCGAGCAAGTTTATGGACCGGGGATGACACAGGCAAACAAGTTTGAGGACCTAAACAGTCGTTTTGTGAGTCTAGGGACCGGGATGACACAGTTCAACAAGTTTAGGGACCGGTGATGCACTTTACTCTTTTTTTAACTTTAACTAATTATATATTAAAAAATATTAATATTTATAGTATAAAATTAGTATCAT
>JAKNSH010088997.1:0-10093 GCA_027790015.1 Cymbopogon flexuosus
CGCCACCGTCGTAGTCCAAAGCAAGTAGGGCCTTTCACTAGACAAACCAAGGCATGCATTGGCAAAACGGGACAATCGAAAACGCCTCCTAGGAGGCAAATGACGCATACTGCGCCACCGCTGCCGGCCCGCAAGAAGCTAGGCAGGGTTTTCACCAAGGTTTGTCCGATGCCAGTGCACTGACCAGACACGACACGTAGCCCCACCACCGGCAAACCCGCGGCCAAACTGCATGCACCGCGTCACCGTTGCATCACTACAGAGAACTCAAAGAAAACACAAGCACGCTGCCCCACTGCCGGCATGCCCATGGCCGAACTACACGCTCCATCCCACTCCGCAGTAGGTCCGCACCCAGATTTTGACGAGACGAAAAAGGCAGCCACCATGCTACGGGCGAGTGGTGGGGGCTATACCGATGCCTCCAAGGAGGTATACGGCGTAGGAAGGCATCGCCGTCGACCACACAACAGCTGTGCATAGCTTCGCCTACGCCCCCAAAGCTCCCGAAGCGGAGCACTGCCTGCCTTGTTGGTCATCCAGCCGCTGCCCGCGAAGCGTACCTTATGGTCGGCTGGGGGGGAGGGGGGCGACCCGCCTATGTTCCGCGCATGGGCAATGTTGGTGTATAAGAACTGAACGACCACCACGCAGCTAGGGCCGGCCGCTGCCGCCCCGTGCTCCGACCCATGCCACGGCTGGCCAATCGCCGGGGTTTGCCGGATCCATGGCCGGGGTTGCTGGATCTAGGCACAAGGTACCCAGGTGTGGCCAGAGGTATCCGGCTGAGCTCGGCACCATCCTTCAGCTCTGTCTCTTCATCGCGCAGTGCACCCATGTGGATGTCGTGCGCCCTAGAGCAGGGACGGAGTGGCACAAGAGCCCTGGCTGGCCGGGCGCAGCTGGAGCTGCCCATCCCGCGGCTGACACCACGTCGCGCCACCGGCCTCCATGCACTGGATCCGGGGGCAGGTTCACTGCATCTAGGGACGATTTCACCGGATCTAGCAATTCCTGCACGTCACCTGCCACCCTACTGCCATTATTGCGAGCTCGAATGGGAGAGGAGAGGTCAGAGGGAGTTTTTCGAGGTTGCTGTGTGGGAGGCCCTTTGTGAGCGATGTAGCGGGCCGCAGCGGCTGGGGATGGAGGGAGCGGCGGCCTTACGATGGCGGCGAGTTTGACGCCCCCGAGTCACCCTCACACATGCTATCTAGTTTTAAAAACAAGTAAGATGACCAACACCATTTTAGATAATGGATTTTCATTAATCCAGTCTCTATATCAAAGAAAGATATACACAACCAAAAGAAAACAAGAGCAATCAGAGCTACATCTCAACAAAGACAAAACAAAAAAACTATGACACTGGCACATCCCTACTTCCTAACTTCCTCTCCTAAGATGGCTAGATTTAGTTAGTTGAAGTCGTCAAGTCACCGCCGCAACTAGTTTGTTGTCGCTGTGAACCTCTGTTGTTGCCATCACCCGCTTCAAGTGAGCTAATGTCATGTGTCGCCGGTTAGCTCACCTATGCTTGTATAACCGTTTTTTGTAAGAATCAAGCATTCATTTTACTTGAAAGCGATATTTGAAAAAAGTTTAAATATAATCATCATAATCTCGACGTTCCCTAACTTAATTCACTTGCATGACATTTGTACCATTATCAGCATCGACCAAGTCCTTTGCTCAAATGCCTCTCTCGTCTTTCTTTTTATTCTACTCCTATCACAGGGCTGTGTAATTTTGGTTGAGGCTAAGTCCATGTAGCCTTTAATTCTTTGATTGGATCATCTTGTATGTTACTTACAGATATGGTGGGCTACCCTCCCCCTACTGGATATATATTCATCGCAATGCTGCTCATATCTATTGGAGCCACCATTTGCCTCGTACAGCCACTGGCTGGCTACAGGTCATCACAGCAACACCGATCTATTGATGCAAGTGAAGGATGGAGTATGGAGACCGGAGGGGTTGGGTGAATATGAGCCTAATTCAATTTTGTTTCATTCATTTCATACATTGGAGCCGCCGCCAAAAAAGATCCTCTTTTGAATCAAGTCCCGGTACTCATTGACAAGGCTGTAGGACTTGAAAAGTGCTAGGAAACTAAAACAAACAAGCGGAAGCAAGAGAAAAACAAGAAAAAACCTCGGAAACCTCAGAAGTCAAACTTCTGCCATAGAACGCTAAACCTCATAAGTCAAACTTCAGCACACGAGCATTGAATTTCAGCACACGCGACAGTTGGCATGGAAGTTTCGCACAGGCTGTTTTCATCAACCCGAACCATGTATCCATACCACTTACCATGGTCTGCATGATGTTAGAAACCCAACTGGGATTGCCCAACAACTCAGATACAAGTACTAGGAACTAGAACAATCCTAAGGAAGAAGATGAACAGTAAACTAGTACAGGTAAAGGTCCTAACAAAGAACTGAAGTGGATGAATAGTAAACTAGTACAAGTAAATGTAAAGGTAATGCTGATGGATAATTTGGTTGATGATTCCCTTCATCAAATGCTCGCTTTCCTTTGTACTTGGACTTCAAGCTTGGACAGGCTCGCCACCTCGGAAGGCCTGGACAAGCTCGACCCATGGGCCCTAGGCAGGCAGGACAGACTCGAACCACAACCCATAAGACCCAACAACAGTTGGTCATTCCCCTCTTCTTAAGCTTCGGCTTGCCCCCAAGCCGATGGAAAATTTCGGTACCACAAGGATCCCCATGGCACTTGCAAGACCTTAATGTTGAAGAGTAATCCACCATGACACCAGACTGGGTTATCTGACATCCCTTTCTAGATCTTCCGGTCCAACACAGACTCGAACCACAGCCCATAAGATCCAACAACGGTTGGTCCCCAACATTCCCCCCTTCTTAAGCTTCGGCTTGCCCCCAAACCGATGGAAAATTTCAGTACCACTCGGATCCCATGGCACTTGCAAGACCTTAGTGTTGAAGAGTAATCCACCATGACACCAGACCGGGTTATCCGACACCCCTGTCAGGATCTTCCGGTCCACTGGATTGATTCTTGCACAGGAAGGCATTGATATCATTTGAAGTCCTGCCAAGTCTTTGGATCAGTATATATCTAATATCATGGGTTTTGCTATGACCGGACTGAAGATCAAGAACATTCAGCGTGCTGCCAACTGACATTGTTTCAACAAGCTCACTGGTAGTGGAATATGAAGTGTTGCATGAGGTGGCCTTGGTTGCAACTCAACGCAACAAAGGAACCAATCTAGTCTCGTCATCAGTATTGCCCGTTGCAAGAACAACAGAGAATTAGAAGCCCATTGGGACGGCAAGTGTAACAGCTGGACAGGTGCAACGAAACCACCATATATAGAAGCAACAGGAACAAATATAATGTTGCACCAACCTCATCCAAACCTTCTAGAAGCAGGCGAATCTACAACTCTAATAAGAATAAACCCCACTAAGCAATTCTCTTGACATGCAATATGTCCATCTCATCAGCCCACTATCACTTGCAATTAAAGTTTACTAACACAAACAATAATGATATCCATGTTAGAGAGACACATTATCCACTAACATACATTTAGTTGTCTACATCAGCATGGCACCCTATCCACTAATATTAGTTTAAAATAGCTAATCTCTTTCTAATAATTGTATGAGTAGTTAGAATCCATTCCAAATCAGTAGTTCCCGCAGCAACCACGCGGGGTGTTCTCCTGGTAACACTAAGGCTGACATCACCATGTTTGTCCCCAAGGACTTGGCCTCCACAGCACTGAAGAACACCAAGCTTGCCAGGCTCACCAAGGACCAGCTCAGGTCCCAGCTCCTATACCACGCACTCCCCAAGTTCTACGATCTGTATGGGCTTGCCATGCTGGGCAGGCGCAACCCGGTGGCCACCTTTGCCGGCGCCCGGTACACGCTCAACCTTACCGAATACGTACAGCGGCAACATTCTGGTGAGGTCGGCATGGTCTACAGCGAAGATCGGCAGAAGCGTGCTAACGACGGCTTCGGTGGGCGTGTATGAGGTTAACAAGGTTCTCCTACCGAAGCAAATCTTCAAGAGCCAACCCAAGTGAAGAATTCATAACCACTGTGAGCAGCATATCCTCGCTTGTTCTCACAAATCAGGTCAGACCAAACAACAACATTTTTTTTTTGAAGGAATCTAGAGGGGTTTCCACCCCTACAGCATTTATTTAAAATGAAAGATGAGTTTGGTGTACAAATAAACAGAAATACATAAAAAAAACTACTAACGGAAGCCAAAAGGATTAAGATACAAAGAATGAAACTAGGAACAGCAGTGCCAGCACCGCAAGTACTCTTGCTAAGGTAGATTTGCAATCCATAAATCAATGGCGGGGATGTAACTTCTTTTTGCTCTCAGCAACAGCAATCTGAATTCTTCTTTGAAGCATAAATAAGCCTGTTGGACAGTTGGATTAACTTGGTTGAAGATGAAACCATTTCTTGATTTCCACATGCCATCAAGATGACTATTTCCATAAAGAAAGGCACACCAAGCTGCAAACAACAACAAATTCTTGGGGTTGGCCAAAGATATGAACTTATGTCTGAATTTTCAAAAAGATTTTTCATTTTGGTTTTACATCAACAACTGAGCTCAAAAGCTCTTTGTAGCAGCAATATGCTAATTCACATATTGTTAACCTGAGTAGCACCATTTTGTTGCTTTGTGGCTGCAGTGAAGATCGAGCACCAGACGGAGGCAGTGTATTCCTTGTTTGAGCCGGAAGTCTTTGACGACTCCAAAGGTGAGCTTCATTGCTGCATTGGCTGAAGAATTGTCTCATTGTTGTGGCTTGTCTTTGGAGGACAAGATCATTTCTTCTCTTCCAAAGTAGCCAGCCTCATAGTGCGACAAAGGCATCAAAATGAGCTGTAGGGGAGTGGGAGTACCACGTAATGAATAGAGTTATTATTACCTCTCTTATTATATATATACAAACATTGTCGTTGCTTGTAGTAACCCTCAGCGAAACGACGAGAGAGAAGAACCCAAAAGGTTGTCAATAGGTCAACAGACCATCACATCACTGTAACGTCCCGCCTCCTCGAAATCGGGCCCGCTTACATCTGGCAGCTTAACTAGGACATAGACTATCGTCACAGACCAACACCTGTCTTTACTGCGCACTTTGTCCTCACTCATGCGCACCTGGGAAGAACTTCCCGGTCGGTCACCCATCCCTAAATTGCTCCGAGCCAAGCACGCTTAACCTTGGAGTTCTTTACAGATGGGCTTCCGGAAAAGAAGTTGCAACTTGTTGGTATGAGTATCCTATTAATCCTGTTAAGCCCTGGGCCGGGGTGTCACAATCACCCACTGATCAAGCACCACAGCTCCCTCGCTCTGATCAGAAGCGTCATTGCAACAAGGTCTCCATGGAAATCATTGTTCAGAATCTGTTTGTTAATTCCTTTCCTTGAGGACCATGCATCCATCCAAGCAAACGATACATATTGGCGCGGCTGTTCCTTGCTCTTTGGAACCATCTAAAGAGATGATTTCGTGAAGGGAGAACGCGCGGCTACGCTATCCACGATAGCAAATTGGTGACTGCCGTCCGATTCCGTTGATCTGCGGTTGTGCGCGCGCTGACCAGGGGGCAGTTCTGTGTGTAGTCAGCTCTATGGCTGTTGTCTTCACGTTATTGGTCGTTTGAACATGCTGTCGTCTTGCCATTGGCTGGGGAGTTGGGTCAGCCTACCGGTTTCTGTACCCGCCGCCGCTCCTCTGGCCGGGGACAGTGGTTCAGGTTACTGTGCGTGCGTCAGGTTCTGTGTGGGCGGCGTGCGTGCGTCCGGTGTGGGTGCTTCTGTCTCTGCGTGTGGGACCGGAGGGGATGGGTTTGCCTGCTTCGCTTTTGGTTGTCGCATGGTCATTGGATGTGTGCTTCGGGTCCCGCTTGTCAGTTGCTCCACCTTTGGTCTGCATTTTGAGCGTTCTTCTCTTTCCTTTCCTGGAGCTCCAGCTTTCAGCGGTGCCTTCCGCCTAACAGAAAATGTGACGCTGCCGGTGGGGACAGCTGCGTCCGCGGTTGTGTGGGCTCCATGTGTCGGTGATGGTTGCCTGGAACTTCGTCTGTGTGCGCACGCTCCTGGGGTGCTCCGCGGCCGGATTAAAAGACTTCGTCCCCTTCCTTTCCACTCTGCTCCGTTTCTTCCGGTTGCCTCGGCTAGACAGGTATGGCGCGCCGCCGCGCCGTGGTTGCTTCTCGCGCTCTGCCATTTTGTCTCCTCTAATGATGTTTCTTTCTGGTGCGCCTCCGCCGTTCCGTGTGGTGCCGGCGTGGTGCGCGTTCTTTGTAGGTGCTGTGGCGTGAGATCCAGATCCAGAGCCGGCTGGAGGCGAGGCGGAGCACACCGAAGGTTGGAGGGGGACGGGACGGCAGGGGTGCCCGCTCGAAGGCCGCATCGTCCTTGTGCTGGTATACGGCGTTTCTCTCCCTCGCACTGCCTCATTTCGTCTCGATTGTTTCTCCGTTTCGATGAGCTTCTTATAGGTTTCGTTCTGTGGTCTCGTGGTTGGTGTGTCTCTGCGTTTTTTTCGTTTTCTTTTTCCTTCCCGTTTCATTTCCCTCGGGTTCATTCGTGATGGAGTGGCGCTCTATGGAAGAGATATGTGTGCCTTCTCCTGCCATGTCCTGCTCATGCCGTAGTTTTTCCTTCTGGCCGTCCATGTCCGATTGTGTTGTGCCTGCCTATGAACAGGCGGCCCTGCAGGCCATATCTTTCCTTCAGAGGATGTACAGGTTAGTTGTTGTAGATTATAGTTTTAAAGGGGTTGTGCTCTGTAATAGAGTCGCCCCTGCTGCGTTGTCCGTGGCTGCAAGGGCCACTGGTGTTTTGAGTAGTATGGCCAGAGAGCTGCGTGAATTAGTTTCACAGGCTGAGAGTCTTGTCAGGGAGGTTTCCTTTTTGAATATTCTCATATAGATTAGTCCATGTTTTGTAGTTTTCTATTCACCATGAACAGATATTCAGTAACTGTATCTTTGCATAGCTGTTTTGGGTCTTCGGATCTCTTTGGAATTTTCCTTTCTGAAGCACACACATCCTGCAGTTTGTCATGTTCCTGTCTTTGCTCAAGTAGGTTCTCCAGATGGCCGGTCCTCCTCAGCATCTTACTTCTTCTCGTGTTTCTGGAGAAGCATGTATGCGTCTGTACCTTTCATTTCGATGGTTCCGTCTGTTGGTTTGGTTGGCCCTTTAAAACGTTTCTTATCTCCCTGCTTCCTTTCTTGATATACTTAGCTTCTTCAAGAGCACCTGTTCCTAGCAGTCCCAGCCGCCGTAGGAGACGATGTATGTGTTTCTTTCTGTGCTGCACTTTGTCTGTTTATTTTAGAGCTATTTTGAGTTTGGTTACCTAAGGTGTCCCCTTATTTTAGCTGAGGGCGCATACTATATGCCGACCATTCTTTCGCCTGCTGATTCTCGGTGTAAACGAAGGAAATATCTGCATCAAAAAAAAATCGCCAAGTCAGGTGCTGGTCCAGTTGGTTGCCATTGCCTTTCGTTCCTCTTTAGATACATTGATTGATGCTTACGTGTGTGCTGTGTGCCGTCCGGATTATTTTATTAGGCCCTCTAGATAGTGGTGATGCCTCAGGATGTGGACGGTTTAGCCAGGAATACATTGATGCGTTAAAAGGTCTGCCTTTTTCCCGTATAGTTTCAGTATGTTTCTTCGTTGCTGTTAGCTTACTGATCTATGTGTCTTTACCTGGCATGGATGGTTTCTCGCTGATCTGCATCGGTGTTTAGATTCCTACGTCGGCCGTTCATTTCATGGAACACCAGATTATACATGTAGGCATTGTGGCGCTATATTTTGGCTTCGTGAGTGTGCTTCTGGTCAGTCCAGTGTGAGAGATGGAAGGATAGTTTACAACAATTGCTGCAGGGGCGGCAAGGTAGTGTTGCCTCCTTTTAGAGAGCCTCCTGAGCCGCTTGTTTCCTTGGCCAGATTTGACGGTGATGCCGCCTGTAAAGAGTTTCTAAAGAAATTACGGCAATACAATTGTCTATTTGCTTTCACATCCATGGGTGCAAACATTGATAGATCTTTGAATAATGGCCGTGGCCCTCCCGTGTTCAAAGTGTCCGGTCAGGTTCATCATCGTATAGGTCCTCTTCTTCCAGGCAATGGTGACTCACCAAAATTTTTACAACTCTATGTGTATGATACAACCAATGAGGTGAGGAATAGACTCCGTGCGTTGCACCCGGATGAGCACTCATCTGAGCCTCTAGACACTGAGATTGTTGAGCGTTTGCTCAAGATGCTAGATGACCACAATCCATTAGTTAAGCAATTTAGGCTGGCAAGAGATAGGTTAGCAGAAAATGGTGATGAGGAGTTTATAATCAGACTCATTGGGGCAAAGGAGGGAGACCCAGTTCAATATAATCTTCCAACTGTTGATCAGCTTGCTATGCTTGTTGTTGGAGATTTCACGCTGGATACTTTCCAGCGTGATATCGTGGTGCAGCCTAGATCCGGACGGCTAGAGCATATTTCTTCATTGCATCCTGCTTTCATGGCCCTCCAGTATCCTCTCCTCTTTCCTTACGGTGATCGTGGTTACCAGATTGGTGTTCCTTATCATGGTGTTGATACATCAGGTGATAATAAGCGTACAAAGATAACAATGCAAGATCACTATTGTCATCGCTTCCATTATAGAAAAGGCCAGCCCAATCCATTCCTCTGTTACGGTACTCTGTCCACCCAAGCAAAAATTGATGCGCGTGCATGTGTTGACGAGAATAGGCTCTGGTATGTGTTGAAAAATCAGAAGAAGCTTCGTGTAGAAACTTTGCAAGGTATAGTGGACGCCGTTGAGAAAGGGTGCGTGGATGGAGGTGAGATTGGGAAAAAGACTGTGCTCCCGGCCTCACATACTGGTGGCCGACGGTATATGATCCAGAACTACCATGACGGTATTGCTATCTGTAGAGTTCATGGCCCGCCTGATTTCTTCATAACATTCACCTGTAATCCAAAGTGGCCAGAAATTTCTGCAGCGCTTGCTTTTGAGCCTGGTCAGAAATCAACCGATAGAGCAGATATAGTAGTAAGAGTGTACAATATGAAACTTGAGGAGCTCCTAGATGATATACGAACTGGCAGCGCCTTTGGACCTGTCAGTGCTGGTGCGTTGTTCTACTGAATGCATTTTCTTTTGAATTTTATTCTGATTCACTGCCCTTGGTTTGATCCCTGCTCTTCTCTTTTATTTGTTTAGTGCTGCACACTGTGGAGTTTCAAAAGCGTGGTCTCCCACACGCTCATATAATTGTTTGGCTCAAACAGGACACCTCACACCCAACGCCTGCATTCATAGATAAATTTATTAGCGCAGAGGTTCCTGATCCACTTACAGATCCTCTTGGTTATGTATTGGTGGCTGAACACATGATGCACGGTCCTTGTGGTGCAAGCCACCCTACCTGTCCATGTATGAAAAAGGGTAAATGCTCAAAACTATTTCCAAAAAAATATCAGCCTGAAACAGTTATAGATGATACTGGCTTTGCTATCTATAGGAGATCTGAAAATAATAGATATGTTGAGAAGGGTGGTAAAAAATTAGACAGCAGTTCGGTTGTTCCACACAATATGTTTTTGCTTAAAAAATATCAGGCCCATATCAACGTAGAGTGGTGTAACAAGAGCATTTTTATTAAGTACCTCTTCAAATATGTGACTAAAGGTCCTGACCGCGGAAAGGTTTATATACAAAGAATAAGAAACGGTGAGTCAGCACCCTACGATGAACAAACTAGAACAATCAATGAGGTTCAGGAGTACCTAGACTGTAGATATATATGCGAACAGGATGCTTGTTGGCGAATTTTTGGATTTGACATACATAGACATTACCCAGCTGTGGAGAGGTTGCCTGTGCATCTTCCAAGCGATAATGCCATTGTATATGATGAATACACTGACATAACAGATGTTGCCAGGCTAGAGTTCCTCCGTAGGACAATGTTAACTGAATGGTTTATTGCTAATCAGCAAAGCAACGCTGGTAGAAATCTCACAT
>JAKNSH010089060.1:0-11269 GCA_027790015.1 Cymbopogon flexuosus
TGATGAATTTATTATTGATTTGTGGTGCCTTAACTGAAACTCGGAGCATGATATATGTAATTTTGAATTGCAACCATCACGGGTAAGGCAGAACTAGAATCCTTATTATCAAGTTTTTTTTTTTTTTTTGGATCGAAGCCATTACAGTTATGCAGGTTTGGAAAAATATCATTGTTATTCATCTATTTGAAAACACATCATTGTAATTCTTGTTCGACTTGACTTGTGCCATTTTACCATTTTAGACGTTTTCTATAGCTTTGGACCCACACGCAGGTGAAGGACACTCCCAAAATACCCCCCGGAGTATCCATCTTCCTACAATCACTGACATGTGGGTCCCAAAGCAAAATACGTAGGCAGGCTGCGTGGGGGAAAAAAGAAAGAAAGAAAGGAAGAAAAGACACCTCCGGCTCCTGGCCTGCTCTGTCTCCGTCGTCGTACCTTCCATTATTCTGTCTCGGGCGGCGAGGGCGGCGAGGGCGGCTGTGCCTCTGCACCGAGGGCGGTTGGGGCTCCCGCAGCGCCGGCGGCTGGACCTCCCGCGCCATTGGTGGAGCTGCTGCAGCTTTGGTGACAACCACGGCGCGGGCAGGCCTGTTCTCGACGCTCTCGTCCCCATCGACGGCAACGGCAATCAGGTGCGCTCCGCATCGATTCGCCTCCTTCTCATTTTCCAGCCATAACCCATCCCTCCCGCTGGCATAGATCCGTGGGATATGAGCGCATCTTATCCCTAACCCTTGCCCAGTTCATATCCCATTCCTTATATCCAAATTTATAGCTTAGGGCAGCTCAATTCGAGGAGCCCTTGGTCGGAGATTCGGAGGGACCAGGCCATCTGGGAGGTCCCAGAGTCGGCTGCTCACCAGGCCGCCGGGGGGCGCAGGGGCCAGGCCGGAGGGGGTGGTCCAGTGCCGCCTGCTCACCAGGCCAGGGGGCTAGGCCGCCGCGAAGTCCCCAGCGCTGCCCGCTCACCGGCCAGCCGTCGGGGAGGAGAGAGAGCCCGCGCGCTCGACTTCTCCCCGCCTCCCCTCACCCGCCCAACAGAAAATCTACTGAACCTGTCTTTTTTTCAGAAACTTAGACCACAAAACCTGAGTTTTTTTTAATGAAGTTTACTATCTTAAAATTGTATTGAGCTAAGGCCTTGAGAATATCTATTTTCAGTGCATCTGTTTCAGCAATCACATGGCCGATTGGGTGACAAGACCCTGGTTTGTGATTGTCATTTGCCAGCTAATATATTCTTTTTTTTTTATGCTTTACCAGATCAGAAAGTTACAGATGGATCATGCTGAGGTCTCTGGTTTGTTGTGTATTGGCACGCGTGAAACGGATGGGGGTGAAGAATCATATGCAGCTGAGTACCCTAAAATGGATCAGGATACTTCCAATGCAACAACCAACTTTGATGTAGTAATGGCAACTTCGGCAATGTATACGGATCATATCAATTCCAATGCTTGCTTAGATGAATATCACATGTCTGGAAATCAGCCTATGGAAGAAATGAGATTTGGGAGTGCACATACTTTTGAGCTCACATCAGAAGTATATATTTATTTGTTCATACAATTAAATATCCCTGTTCTATTCACTGCCTCCCTTTTGTTAACTGTTAGTTGTCTGTCTTCTACCAGGGAATGGTAGCTGATTCTGAGGAAGAAAGCATGCCATCTAGCCCTGGCACTTCATCTACCAGTAATTATGATATGCCTGGTAATATTCTCGACTTCTGTAATTGGCCTTTGCTTGAGCCGTGTTCAATTCTGGTAATCATTGTGCAATTCCAGGTTACATGGAGCAAAATTTGCAGCATATCTATAATTCGTATGATGCGCTGGTATGTCTCATTAAATTATAATTTGTGATTGTATGGTAAACATTTTGGATAAAAGATATTAGATGGCCAATACCACGCCCCTCCTGCATCTTTGTGCTCCTGCATCTTGACATCTTCTCTCTCTTTCTCGATAAGTTGTTAGATACAAAAAGGATTTGTTTTTTTAGGTGAACATGTCAAACCTTTCCAGTTTAATTTCTGAGGAAAGCTTGAGTAATTGCATTGGGATCAATTCATAAGCAGTAGGTCCATACATTAAAATTAATCATCAGGATTTTGATACGTGCAATTACTGATCTTGGTATACAAGCATGATTGTTGAGCCTTTTCTTAAGATTAGTTAAGTGTGAGTTGATCTACATCCTGATGTCTCTCTTCTTCTTATGCACTGAGTTATGTAATATACAAATTTGTATAGGCAACATTTAACGTCACCTAAAGTCTTCTAGTTTGTTTATTTAAAATTTCAGTATCCTGCCATAATAGAGTTTTGTCGTTTCCCCTTCAAGGTTACTCTAAAACGCTAATTTATATATTTGATCTTTTTCTTAGGAACTGCAATTTTTGACGCTTAATATATTTTATGCCACCTTGGTCTGCTAGATTTTGGACCACTATGTTGCTTAAAGCCACCGACACTTGTAATTTTTCTTTTGGGGCCTCTTTTTAGGTTGACAAACAAGGACCGGTTGTACTTAGTCCTGCCTTCATGATATGTGACAAAACTTTGTATCTTGAACCTCACCTTACTTTCTCATTGGACGGGATCAAGATTGACTATTTGGATTTAGATTCCTTTGAAGATGAGAAGTTGGTAGCTCTACAATGGGAAATATCTAATATTATTTCCATCAGTTGTAAATGGACTCAGAGCGTAAGCAATTGACTTTATTTTACTTTTACTATCCCTCTTATTTTGTGTTCTTCATAGTTTTCAATACTGATTTATCATCCTAACCAGGTTGGATCTGCCTTAATGACACTCCTTGTTGGATCCGAAGTAGAAACAGGAAATGCAGGTATGATATGTATTGAAGATATTGTATTCTAGATTTATCTGCTTTCCTCTATATTTCAATGCTGGATGACATATATCTATTCCTAATACTAAAGCGGCAACATGAACCTTTGTCGTTTTTGCTGTATTTGGTCATGGTCATTTTTTCACCCATCTGTCTTTTTATTGGGGTCACATTTTTTTCTCCGTCAGTTGTTTTCTTTTTGCCTTTTCCCTGATTTTTTCCCCACTTTTGCCTGTTTTTTCCCGGTCACATGCTGGATTTTTTTGTTCTAATTTTTCTTTCAACCCTGTCAAGGGGTAAACCGTGGCTGTCTTTTTGGAGCAAACCAGGAGTAGAAGGGAACATAAAGGTAATTATAACAAAATAATAATAAATGTGAAAAACAATGATGAAAAGGCAAACATCATGGGTTTTTGAACCCTTGAGCCTTCCCTTAGGAGGATGATGGTTGAGCTAAAGAAACTGTTAACTGAGACTTTGATCGGTTCGTTGTCCAGTCCGGTCTAAATAACTTTGCCCCTGGGCTGTACACATGCATTAGTGGAATATGCGGTGAGGGCGGCACATTGAATATCAAGAGAGGTCTAGTTTTCATGTTTGACGCAAGTGTAACTTTATATTCCTGCCATTAGCAGAGGTCAACATTAGCAAGAAGAGCGGCGGTGGAAAATGTGGGGGAAAGATTCAGAACTACTCTCTTTATGTCACATGTATGCTTGAGATGTTTCTGGGCTTGTTGGCTACTGTGGGATAGGGAAATAGGGGTAGCTGGGTGGGTGGTTCTTTTATCTTTTGCCCTTTTTCCATTCCTCTGTGTTTGCCATTTCTGTCTAATCACCTCTAGGTTCTGTTTTTTATGCTATCCATTCGACAAGTGCTTAACACTTCTGTGGTATGAAGGTGGCAGATTGCCTCCCCTCCATTTACTAACTTAATAACCATGATTTGGGTATTAAACTTAAATATCTCCAGATTCGGGTGCACCATATTTGGGTGACTTGGATAGCATCGCTTCGAGTTCCAACTACTCAGGCAATTCATGCATTTTGCTCACTGCCTAGTGCCTACCCATGTGCTGTGCAAAGAGGGGAGAGGGAGTAAAGGGGACATTATGATCATTTAGGTAGCATAATTTTTCTTTCTCTTCTTTTAGATTGAGAAAACTCTTGTGCTTTCTTGTGAAAAGCTTGAACTTAGACATTTTTAATGGAACGTCTCAAATTGAGGGTCCAATGACTGTCAATATTCCACTTTCCTTGAGTTATGCTTGCTCTTTCCATTTGAGGTTTGGTCTCAACATGTGATCTTGTTTTGTTGCATACATCTAATCTAGGATGTTTACTTTGTTCATTGAAAACGACAGTAACTCTAAGGGATAACCATTAAGCAGCTTTATATATATATTACCATTAAGCAGCTTTATATATATATTATTGTTGAGATTGAGATACTCCTTGCTTCTTATCAACTAGCTTGATTTTTCTTTTTATATTTGGCAGGTCCTATTAAGGCACAATTTTCTCTTGATGATTTACAATGGCCAAGGAGACAACAGAAGATTTGGGAACTGGGACCAAGATATCGAGAAATATGGAAAGACATCCCATCGTAAGTTGTGGGATAATGTTTTTGCTTGCATAGTGTTTTAACTGACCATTGCTATCCTAAATAACTAGAGCAGATGGGGTGAATATGCTAAGAACTCAATTGCAAGATATGCAATGAAGAAATAGTGGTCAAAAGTACATAAAAAACTTAGAACAACTTATATCTGTGGTTCCATGAATATGGCTAAAACAAATTGTTTTTACAATATAACATCAAAATTTTTACTATGGCATGTAATGATGAACATTCTAATGCAATAACTAAGATGTATGGACGTGTTTTTGGTATCTTTGGGCTTAAGTTGATTGGGTTTTTTTTTGTGCTACCATGTTCGGTAGAGAACAAGCAGTAGTTATATCAAATTATCAATTCACTGACCATAGTTTATAATAAACTTTGTTGAATTGGATATTGCTCAGATTTGGCAAATATTAATTATCAGATGTGGATAAATATTTGATTTTACCTGATACTGATGGATCATGGATATGCAGTGTCTATTAGAATTAACTGTTAATCTGTAAGGGCCTGTTTGGATCCATTAGTGGTAGCAGTTAGCAGCTAAAATGAATAGGTGAGGATCCAAACTGGCCTAGTTGGTGGAGAATTGCTGCAAATTGCAAACTCTAGTAACTTTTAGTTATTTTTGGACAATATGTTAGCCTATTGGGCTTTTGTTTGGATATGGATGTCAAGTCTCAAGCAGTTTGATGTCTATGCCCTAGGCTATGGTAGGGTAAAATATTATTGTAGTCAGCAGTTTGATGTTTTTTTTTTTGTGTACTTAGTTACACTCTTAATGTGAAGTTTGCACCTTTCTAAAGAACAATTTCAATTTTGGCTGTTTTATTGTGACTACTTTAACAATTGTATTTCCAATTGCATACATTTTTCAGAGATGATTTTGCATTGGAGAATTGGAGCATCGAACCCTGTCTGTTCTTCCCTAGGCAATACTTCTCCAGGTGATTATATGACAATCATACAATTGGTTCTCAGTCTTGCCTGTTATTTTTCGCCTTTTAGTGAGAAGTCTTGATATCTAAAAAAATTAAGGCTTCACAGCATTCATGCCAGTGGTCATATTTACAATGTCTATGTCATGATAAATTTCACAGCGTTGGATATTATTTACTATACTCGAACTCTATTTGTGGCAGTATTTCAAGTAAGGCTAATATGTATATTTTCTGCCTGCGCTATTATTAAACCTGAAGCACCTATGTACTCAGAGGTTAAAGTTCTTTTTGCATGTTTGGCAATTTAAACGTGTTATACTTATTCTTTTTCCTGTTATTTGTTTCATTGGTTCAGTACTGAGGACTTTGAAGATGTCATTTATCCCCAAGGAGATCCTGATGCTGTTTCCATTAGCAAAAGAGATGTTGAGCTCCTGCTTCCTGAAACCTTTGTCAATGATACAATAATTGACTTTTATATCAAGTAGGTTGAACCTTTTGTTGGACAGCATCTTGTTGTTATTGTTTTACCTATTACATTTTTGTACTGCTAGTAATATTTGTACCTGCTGCTTCCTGTTTTTTGTGTGTGTTTGTGTTGAAATTTGTCATTTATTATGCAGCTGGTTGCTGCATTATGGTTTGATACCAGAAAGTAGGAACTTTTGAATCTTTCAACTTTTTTTTCTTACTTTAATCTAATTAGATTCTTGATGACAAGTTAAATATTCCACTTATTGAGGTGTACGAAGGTTGAAAATGATACATGTATTGTGAACAGTGCATTAACTCATGTCTACTACTTTTCCTTGCATTTGGACACGCTTTGTTTCTCGACTATTTTAATGCCTGGCTGCCTAATGCAGATTTATAAGATTACTGCAAAAGTTCTCATGCCCTGAACATGATATGAAATTACATGTTATGCTTATATAAAAAATTGCTCTTTATGTGCACTGAAAGTAACTGCTCCCCAGTACCAACAAGTCATATGATAGGAAGGGAAACCAAAAAAGGAAAAAAAAACCCTTGAACAAACAACTGGAGAGAACACTGACTGCAAGGCCACAAACAGGGCCGGATCTTAGATTGTGCTTTGGCGTAAGAAAGACGAGAGGATTTTTTAAACCCAAGCCTGAAAGTTTGCTCCCACGGGGAGTCGAACTCAAGACATGAGGAGCGCTAGCTGCTCAAGCCACCTAATCAGCTCAGAGGCCCTGTTGCTAGTGTATGTTCTTGGAAGGAAACAAGATGTTTCCAAGTTATTACGATGAGAATTTAAATAGCATGAATTATAAAAGGGAATTGTTTCTGATGTGATGTCTATCTTTCTTAATTAGTAGTAAGGAAAATATGGTGACCATTCTTTATTATTTGTATAACATTTAAGTTGTTCTGCAGAGTGTTTTTACTCGCATTAAATGAGTCCTTTATTTATGTTTTGCAGATACTTGAGCACAAGAATTGATTCTACCGTGAAGCGCAGGTACCACTTCTTTAATAGCTTCTTTTTCCGCAAGCTGGCAGACCTTGACAAAGATCAGGGGAGAGCTCCAGAAGGTAGAGCAGCCTTCTTACGTGTTCGCAAGTGGACCCGCAAAATAAATGTATTTGACAAAGATTTTCTGTTCATTCCAGTCAACTTCAAGTAAGAACCTTCTGACAACAAAATTATGCTTATTTGTTGATAATCAATGTAAACTGTTATTATGTGCCGTTGTTGCAGCTTGCATTGGAGTTTAATTGTTATTTGCTATCCTGGCGAAGTGGCGACATGTGAAGGCATGGATATAAATTGAAAATGGCATCATTGACATGTTTTTAGTAGTTTTTTTTCTTTAGCTTTAAATTTAAAAAATGTTGTTTTGCTGCAGATGGTCATGCTAAGGACTCAGCGAAACTCCCATGCATTTTACACATGGATTCACTCAAAGGAAGTCACACTGGACTCAAGGACATCATTCAAAGGTATGTCTATTTCCAGAGGTATTGTAGATTTGCTGCTTTTGTTTGACCTGTTCATAATTGTATTTACGATCGAGATGGTATTTTTTCCTTGCAATTTTTCTGATTTTAAAATGTTGTGAACAGTGCTTGCCCTTTGGTTATGTGATCACCAGTCTTTCACAAGACTGGTCTTTTTTTACGGCATTAGAGTGGTCTTTTTATTTGTTTATTTATTTATTTATTTATTTCTGGGGGGAGGGGGGGATCTAAAACAGCAATCTTATACTACCTGAACTTCGGTGTGAAGATTGTTCTGGGTGGTTATAGATTGCCTGCGTTAGATTTAGCAGTGACTGCGGCTTAGCTAGAGAAAGGTAACCATCTTCTTTAGAACATCCATTTTGAGCAGGGTACTAACTGACAATGATGGTTCTTTGGACCATAACTTCTGTTTCTTTTGTCAATCCACACTCTGTGATCAATATCTGGTGGATCCTATGTGAAGTTTGATTCTCTCTGCCACAGTTATTTATGCGAAGAGTGGAAGGAAAGGCACCCTCAATCAGCATCAGATATTTCAGACAAGTTCTTGAACTTGAGATTTGTCTCCCTTGAGGTTCGTGCATAATATGTTCCAGTACCTATTCTAAACCCCTAGGTGAAATTCTTAATAAAGTGCCCGCATTCATTTCTGTGGCTTCAGATTTTCATTTGTAGATTTGTGTTATTACTTCCTGTCGTGAATGATTGATTTTTCAGGGTCTTTGTAACAAACCCTCCATGGCCTGTATGGTCAGTTCTGTCGTATAATGACCACATTGACCATATTTTACCTGTATGGAGGTCAATTCCCCTAATTTGGAATATTTTTGTTCAAGTTTGCGTCCTAATTCATATTCTTTCCATGTATCTAGCATTTTTTTTGGGTAATCAAGGTCTATCAATATTTTTTAGTGCAAAATATGCCAAATGTTGGCATAAACAGCATCTTCTAATTATCTAACTTGCATTAGATTAAGCTGTTCAGAGTTGTGCTCTCTGCTCCAACTGAAATTGCAGTCAATAAATTGCTTGACTGAATTCCTTATCCGTGTGCATTGTATATTCGCTGGTCTTGACTTATCCTTCCCCACATGAATTTATGTCTGGACTTGTTTCATCACATATTTCTGCTTATACTAGTGGATAGGCACGTGCAACATGCACGTGCTTGTGGTTATAATAGGCATCGTTGTATTTTTTTTATAGAAAAACTCATAAGACATGCATACTGTCATGTACTGGCTGTGTTAAGCAACATTGTATAGCAGCTTTGCAAGGTAGTACATGACACATATGTATCATTATCTTCATAAGTTTTATCATTGTTTTTTAGAAGCTCATTTATAGGGAAATGTAAAACCTCACTGCTACTCACAGAAAAGGTTCTTGAATTGATATCTATGTAATAACCTAATATCCATTAGAATAATTCTAGTTAAATACTTGGTGGTAAAATAATTTCCTACTTATTATTGATCTAAAAATATGGCACACGCACACAATCAATTCGAGTTTATTCTTTTCATTCCATTGAGCTTTATAGAACATGTGCACCTTTGGCACTAAGGCCTATTTAGTTAACGCATCACATTTAATATAAATAAAATCATACACATTTTACTATGTATCAATCATATTTTTCAAAAATATATAAAGAAGAGAATGTGTGCCTATAATAAGATTACAATATGATTGAATTTCTACTATAACCAACATAATTTCTTCCCACCTCATTTAGACTTATACTCCAACGTTGTTATAAAATTAAATAGGCTTATATGTGGTATTACAAATTATTGAGTTTATAAACCACTTGCAGAGCTCTGATTGAATCCATGTACCTGTAGCTTGCCATACCATCATCAAAGTTCGTCTCCTAAAAACATCTTTCTCTTTCCTCTCCTACTTCTCACATCCCTATAATACTTGAAATATGAGTTTTATAAATCAAAGATTTCCTATAGTTTTTCCAATCAGGTACTTCCATGAACCCAACGAATCCAACACAGAAACAACATATCTACTGAAGCAAGCACCTGCTGTTGTCCCTTTTTCTGGTACTGTCTGACTGGTGTGTGGCTACGGGTAGCAGGCTGCTGTCACCAGAGCAACGCCTCCGGTGTATTCTTCTATATGTAGGTTGAATGCCATTGACCTCCAAAAATCAACTTTAACATTTGATTCCAATTGACATTAAACATTTGTGTTATTATAATAGCGTTGGACTCATGCAAACTGTAACCAAGCTTACACATGAGGGAAGAATGCTAATATTTCAGTAGCTACAAACGGACGTACCTGATAGACCATTCTGCTAACAACTGGTTTTATCTTTGATGCTAATATTGCTTTCCTCCATAATAAACATTTGACAGTTTCTTAAGCAAAAGAAACAGGAGATCCAATAGAGTAACAAAAAATACATACTGTTCTAGGAAAAAAAGTAAATTTGAAATTTAAAATAATGGGTTATCCGATATACCTCATTATTTTTGTAATCATCCAGAATTCCATTGTCGTCATTTTTCAATGCATCATTAGGGCGGCCTCGGTGTCTACTTTCTGTACCATAAGTTGAATAGTGTAGATTCTGAGCATAATTTGTTTCATTATTCATGCATATGAGCACAAGGAGCAGCGCAGCGCAGTGCAGTGCAAAAGCAAAATCGTTGACATATTATATACTTTGTAACATGAGATTCGACAGTTAGGCCTTGTTTAGTTCCCAAAAAGTTCTCCCAAATTCACTATGCAAAAAGAAGATTCCCCATCACATCAAAATGCCGGCAAATGCATGGAGTACTAAATGTAGATGAAATCAAAAACTAATTGCACAGTTTTGTTGTACTTTGTGAGACGAACATTTTAAGCCTAATTAGTCAAAGTTTGGACAATTTTTACCAAATACAAACAAAATTGCTACAGTGCCAGAACAGTAAAACTCCAAAGTTTGCAAGTGCAAACTTTGGAAACTAAACAAGGCCTTATCTTGATGATCAAACGAAAATAGTTTTAAACACATAAATTTTTAATTGCACTCCACTACCTTATGCTACTATTCAAGCAAACTTTGGAAAATGTTAGCCACGTGAGCAAGAGACAACAAACAGAAGCAGATACAATTCATATGAACTAACTGAAAAATTTGCCCATCTATAAAGCACTATAAATTGAAGAGTGGCATGAAAAAGTGGCAAAGCCAAAATGTGCATAACGCCAAACAAATTTTGAAAAGCCAGAAATGAGTAGCTACATGGCACACGATGGTCTAATTACTTAAACCGTCAGTTATGATCTAAGTATCTTATGTCAGTTTGTCACCACCTAATGGAAACTGTGACAATTCAATTGAAGGAACTGTCAGTTATGATCTAAGTATCTTACGTCAGTTTGTCACCACCTAATGGAAACTGTGACAGTTCAAATTTGAAGGAAAAATCTCCAAAACACATGAAACTGTGCTAAGAAACTGAATTCGTTTCAACTTCTAAGGAATTGCCGGCTTCTTATTTATAGACTAACATAATAAGATTTTAATTTCTTCAATCGATAATCATAACTTATGAAAACGAATCCAACGAATCCAAGAAGAGGGAGAGATCAGATCCGAATACAAATTTGCACACCACACACAAAGTGAAACGAACGGGTGGGCATACTGCGGTGCAGTTGTGGCGGAGACCTGATCGAGCGACTGGCATGGCCTCATGGTATCCGGGTGGCGTCATGGAGACCTGGGCTGACGCGAGGGCATGTTGGGTCGTCGACGTAGATCGAGGACGTTGTCGGCACGTCATGGCGCCCCGCAGCGTGGGCAGTTCCGAGGACGTCGATGACGCCCTAGA
>JAKNSH010089663.1:0-13312 GCA_027790015.1 Cymbopogon flexuosus
CCTGCGGATGTAGATGCTCTAAAGCCGAGCCAACAATCCTTAAAATTGCCACCCCGCTTCCACGAACCTGGGACCCAACGGTACTGCCGCAAACAACGAAGCTGTTTTATGCCAAAAACTACAGCATGATAATTTTTACAAAAGCAAAATAATAAATGAAAAAATCTACGGGTTTTCGTGGCCTCTGACTCAAGTGAACGACCTTCGAGTCTCCAAACAATCTTCAAGTAAGAACCCGCACGAAGAAATTTCACACAAGTGAAAAGTATAGAAACCTGCAAATAAAGAACATTACATCAACACCAGAAAACCCAAGCAAATTTCAGACAAGTGAAAAGGAGAGTAATATATTGGCCAAGAAATCTGCAAATGAAGAACATTACATCAACATCCAAAAACCCAAGCCTAAATCGCAAGATAGAACAAACCTAAAATCTAATGCAAAAATAAAGGTACAATTTGAAATGTATGCATGTTGAAAATCTTATAAACAGGTGAAGTATATTGAGTCTTTCCTTACATTTCCATCAAAGAAATTAGTTTGTAACACTGCTCAGGGTATTTTAGAAAGAGATTTTTATCCGACCTCTGAAGCATGCTAAAGTGCGTATGATCATGGAAACCTGGTCTGAATAATTCGTAGCAATCTGAAAAATGCGATTTCACATAATGAATCCTACAGAGCCGAGTACACGAAAGCTATTTGTGTAACCTGCCAGCCACCAGGCGCCAGTAAGGCTGTAACCCATCCAATTTATTTATTGAATTTTCAGTTTCTTTCTCATTTGATAATCTGGAGCTCTATCTCGGTGCCGTGTAAAAGTCCCAATAATGGGAAACCCAAAAGCAACATTCAGGGATTCGGTTTCCCCCAGCAAGCTGCTGTCCTAAATTTGGTATAGGGTCCGAAAACTAAAGCATCAGCTGAAGAAGTTTGCTTACATTATAACGCAGTAGACAACCTCCAGAAGGCGCATTCCAGGAGCATCTGATCAATTCCTATGAAAGAACTCGGCCATAGTGAACGAAGCATCCTTCAGAAAGCGCAACCTTCAGAAAGCGCATCCTTGACCATGAGTATCTGATCAATTCCTATGAAAGAACTTGGCCATAGTGAACAAAGCATCAGGCCGCTATTGTGTTTTTCCTAAGAATCAGACTGGCAATACTTTTGAATAACCAAAACTTATGAATTTTTGTCGGCCAGCTTGAGAAATTGGATCATAAGCCCCTTATAGCAATGCTGATGAAGCAGTAGATGCCTCAGATATAAGCCAGAGAGGCTGACGTGCTTGAAGGCATGCAGCAATATCGAAGGGGTGTAATTCGGCTCCATCAAATATAAGATTTACTCCTGGTAAGACTACATCCTTGCTCTCGGTTTCCTCTGGATCTGGTTTTACATCATGTACGGACGATTGTTCTTCAGAGTTAGGTCTGATGGTAGCCTCATTGTGCTCAGGACCAAGTGCATATGACCTTCAGGAATCCAGAACACATGTCACCATTGAATAATAATCAAATGAATTTATTGCATGAAATCTTAAAAGATAATGTAATTTATTCAGCAATACCTGACAATTCTCCCATCAAAGCTAACAACTTCTGTTCGGCATCGCTGCCTTCCAGCAAATTTCAGCCTCTCGTGTTCGCTTGGGGCTCCTCCACTAGTTGGTGTTGAAGGGTCATTAGGAAGGTTCCATCTGCCACTAATACTATTGATTAAGGCACGTGGTGAGTCCCTTGAGCTTCCGCGCTTGTTAAATAACTTAGCTACTGGACCAGTTGCTTGATATTCACTGCAAAGTTCTCTCAGCTGCCTTCTTACATTTTGCATCACATCAGAATGCTCATTGAGATCATCTTTCTGAAGCATATGGGATGCAACCACTCTTTCACAAATCTTCTCACACAACTTTGGACTGAATAAGGGAATCCCAAACTCCAAGCTTAGAGGCACCCACTGGTAGCTTACATTTTCTGGGTCAAATTTATCTGGTTCATCAATCCTGTGAAGTCTCAGCAGACGGAGGTAGCCAAGTGTGCTCAGCTCAAATTTACTTGATAGGTCTTTCAATACAGAAGTTAAATCTAAGATCTGTTCCTTTGGCAAGTTAGTTTGAGCTACCACAGATTCAATTGACTGATCATCATTTTTTAGAGGTAAAGGGATATCCACAGTGACAAGGTTTCCTGACGCATTAAGATCATGTATGCTAAGTGGTTGCACCAGTACAGCAGATTGTTTAAGCATTGAATTCAAGCAGTGTAACAATAAGTTGCCCTTCACTAAGTTCCCTTCAAACTTCCCCCCTAATCCACCAACCGCAGAGCCATCCCAAGACCATATCAGCGCCTTCTCACAACCAGCTAATGGTTCAGGGAGCAATCTAAAACGCAGCCCTTTCATGAACACAGCAGATACTGGTCCACAATGTCCTGCTGTATACAGTACTAGCTTCATCCAAGGTGTCATGGAGGAATAAGAGGGTGGTCCAAAATGAATTGGACCTGAAGGGCCTGGAAGAACTGACGAAGAAGGAAGAGGAACCATTGACACAATAATGTCATAGTCCCGAAGGAATAGCCGTTCCAATGTAGCAGGGGCAAGTGAGGCTAAGCTCTCACATCGAAGAATATCAACTTTGTACTTCCTTTTGTTCTTCAAAACTCGAGATTCAGTTGAAACATCTAGCTGCAAGGTTGAATCGTTCTTGTCACCATTTTTTACCATGCTTTCTGCACTTTCTGATATAGCCATAGCTGGTGATAGTATATTCCCATCACTGTTATCTAAATCACCTACACACTGGTTATGCTCGGAAAATTCATTATGATTATTGTCAGCAACACCCTCAATGTTTACCTTGGCCAAATGTTCAGCAGCATTATCAATATCATGAACAGAGCTTCTTGGAGTCTTTGCTTCACCAGCATTATCAATAATTTCATTTGCGGAAACTCCACCAGACTGTAAACACTCCAAGAAACATTGCAGACTGAATGCATGACTTGCAAACTCCTCTAGCACACCCTCAAATTTCTTTCCCTCTAAGCTAGCCAGATCACTGCATAGCTCTGCAATGCAAGAAGAACCCAGTTTTCCAGCCTCATAGAGTGTGACAGCATGAGATTTTAACCCTGCAGGATGTTGGTGAAGATAGTCATTACAGTATCCATCAAAGCATTTTGGCTACATAGTATTGTTAATCCATATTGCAAATGCCATTTGTATTACTGTTCAAAGAAGAAATTGCATTTGCTAGATTTCTGTGTTGCAGAAAATCCTTTTTGCCCTAAATGTTGCTGTTAACTTCACATTACAAAGTTTGGTTAACAGTAACTTTCAAAGTATTACATAAACAAAAACATTATTGTTGGTTTGGCCATTAAAAGTACTATAAACAATTGTACATTTAGAACCATTTATATGCATATTTCTTGCAAAATTGGTAGTCAAAGTTTGAATAGTAAAATCAACTGTGACATTCTTTTTCCTGAAATGGGAGTATCATAGCAGAACTAAGCATCTTTGACCATATAGAATGTAGGGCAAAATCCAATACTCTGCATTAGGATATCTAACCTGGCGATAGTGAGCCCATCATCAAGTATGACGTAACATTGGCATCAACAACGAAGCCCACATGAGCAGTTCCAGAAATTTTCCTGGGTCCATCAGAATCCATGCTGATCAATTGTTGACCAGACTTCTCTGAGTTGATACTTGTATTTGAACCTTCTTCATCATCACTAAGAATACTACTAGGAAACGCAGGTGCACCTTCATCATTAAGAACAGAGTCTGCATCCACGACTTTTGCAGCCCAGCCCAATCGGCAAGCAAATGATGCAGCAGCTTGGAGTTGATAGAGGTCAGCTTGTAAAGTTGCAGCCAGTTCAGCAACAGTAGCATTAGCACTTGATACAACAAATACCGCATACAATAGCCTGCAATAAAAAAAATTGTCACTACTATGGTGATTGCAGAAAGTTATTTGTGAAATAGATGTGAATAACAGATGGAAGATCATTACACAGAAACTGTAAGCACTTACTCTTCAATTGGGTCTTCATATGATTGATCCTTATTGGAAACAAAATTTTCAAGCCTAGAAACTGAAAAAGAGTAATGATGAACTCTTTCAAATTCTATATTAGTAAACTTAATATAAGATTGTAAACAAAAATCTGCATGATATATAGCAGATCTAGAATAACAAATAAGTCGGGCAGTTTATAAACTCTTGCCTAAGGAGGCTCAAGATCAGGGGATTTTGATATGCGAATAGTGAGGATAAAATAATCACAATATTTATGCATGTATATTGGAAATAAAATATCATGTTATTTTAGAAAGTCTTTATTTAGCACATCTATATGCCATGCTAAGCCAGTTCGATGCCTGAAAGTGGACTTCCTCTTATGCAGATATTCTGAAGGCATCCTCTTATTCAGATATTGATCTACCAAAAATGATTTTGCAAATAAGATATAGAGCTAACTGATTTGCATAACCACACTAGGTTAATAAGGCTGAGCATCATCCTTGTTTGCATGACATAAGGAGAAAGCATGAACACAAAACATAGAACCACAATGCCAATCAGTTAGCTTAATTCCGGTGGACTGATTGTTCCCTCAAAATATCTCATTAATACCTTTGAAACGGTCATCTGGGTAAACAGGCACATCGAAGTACACTAGCCCTCTTTTATAAAGTCCATCTATAACCTTCGGATCAAAAAGAACATATGAATTGGCTTCCTCTTTACATATTTTGTCGATTGTTGCTGTCTCTTCTTCTGAAAGTTTCTACATTAAACCAATAACACAAAACTATTGTCAAAAGATTTCATGAAAGATCACTGAAGGCTTCATATTATGTATCAAAAGTACATTAATGTATCACAATGCGAGAAATGTAGCAAACCTGACCTTGAACTCTTCCAGTGTAAAGTTAACGAGACAAACCCCCCACCAAGGCTCAAGTGGGAAGTCAACAGGCTGTGTAGGCAGCATTTCTTTTGCAATCGATTTGTTCAGCTTCCACATTAGTTTCTGGAGAATTCGAACAAAGAAATATTATATGTAATGATCTATCTTGCTGAAAGAAAATATCTAATAGAACATAAATAAAAAAATCACACACAAAAATGTTTACTAAGAACATGTACAACATGCTAGTTCATTTACTATTCATTATTTTGTACATCACCTAGATTGATTGCCCATGCAATAGCTAATCATGGTCTAGCATTCTACATAGGCCCTAATAGCTCACAGTTTAACTGTGACTGTATTGGGTTTATGATTTTGGATCTGTCTTATCCTTTTTAAGGTCTACAAGATCTGCTACATGCTTTTTTCTTGTCAAGATTTCTGTTATCATTTCATCTCAGATCTGTAAACCATGCACTCGTTTTATTCACATTTTTAAGTATGAAGTAGATTACCCACATACTCACATGATCAACTATTTGAAACTTATGTCTGTTCGCAAGACTGCAAGAGTATGTGACAGTAAAAGAAACTAAGACCATCGGCACTACCTTTGATCTGCATTTGTTCATGATATCTATAAACTCGTTTCTCCCAACACCAGTAAGCCTTAGTGCATCAGCAGCAGTGAAGTTCGGAATACTATCATATGGTTGTTCTGCCACAAATCAAACATATTAGAAACATGAAATTTATCAAAAAGTAGTGGGACAGCGTTTCAGTCTTGCAATCACATGACAGTATGTCACCCTGTTCTACAAATAAACGAATAGAATCATTGAAGAATGTATTTTACCAACATGGTCAAGCAGTTTAGACTTTAGACTAGGGTTGCCCAAAACCTCTGGTTAAATAAAATTTTAACAGCATGATACTACCATAGCACCATGTACATGCTAAAGAAACATAAACTCGCTACTCACAAAGAAACATTTTCAGTTAAAAAAAGGGATTGCCCAAAACCTCTGGTTAAATAAAATTTTAACAGCATGATACTACCATAGCACTATGTACATGCTAAAGAAACATAAACTCGCTACTCACAAAGAAACTTTTTCAGTTAAAAAAAGGGATTACCATTCTTCATAGCTTCAAAAAGGATGTCACAATAATATCTGAAAGGTGAGATCCTCATTACTCGGCATATATAGTCTGCAAGGTGGTATGGGTATAACTGCAAACCAATGTATATGATGTTGGAATATTGAAAGCTTTTGGGTAAACAATTCAAACAAATGAGAAAGGCTACGTGCATAAGTAAACCCATTGCAGAGGTAACTACAGAAACCTCGATAAAAAAATTACTAGAAACGATAACTGGACAGATCCAGCATGCAAACAAAGTACATAAAAAATCACGTGTGCGGATCTATTAATGCTTGATGTTATCAACAGACAATTGAATAACCCCTAACAAGGTAAAACCAAGATATTGTCCAGCCTATATATATATATTATCCAGAAAGGAGAATTGAGGAGCATACTGCAAGGGTCCTCCGAAGGTAGCGCATCATTTCTTCATAGTATTCCCCTTCTCTGCATACCCTACGGGCAAAGCAGGTATTCCATTGCAACCGTTTTCGGATACAATACTCAACAATCCTGCCACCCAAATTTGTAGAACAAGATATTATCATTATGCCTGATATTGAACAATATTAACTGGTTACTAGTCAGTATTATTCATGAAGGCCTTTCAAAAAGTATTCTTACCATCCATTATTGTAAGGTGTATTTTGATACATAAAAGTCTTTAAAAGAAGTTTTTTTACCTTTATTATTTCTTGACAGTATATTTTAACTTACTAAAAAATAAATAGCATACAAGAAGCACTTCCAAACATGTATCTATACACATAGCATGCAGTGCACACATGACCTACTTAACCACGCAAATGGAGCCCTCCGCATCTTCACAGCCCCATCCGGTCAATGCACAAGCTAATGGGACTAGGTAAAGTGGTGGGAGGGAGAGAGCGTTAGGAGAGCAGAAACACAGTAGTAGCAATAGCTGTGACTGCAGCAGCCTGAAACGGGAAGGAAAATCCTGTACCGACTGGCACTGAATGACGCATAAACCTCCGTATCTGGTACTCTCGGTGAAAAAAAGGAAACAGGATAAAATCTGGGAAAACCCAGCGAATACGGGATTGAAATCAGGAGATGTTTTACTGATCGTTTTGTCCATTTGTATTCTCACCGGAAGTTTCCTGCCAGAAATCCCTTTTTTTAGCTCCTCCAGCCAGGCAGCCTAGACAGCCTCTGATGCGTACCCAGCCAAACCCTAACCATCCTCTAGTGCTCCTGTCAGGCACCTCAGGTTTAGTACCACCTTGCCAAGGCTAGGGGGCCATGACCACCTTATAAGGGAGAGCATCCCTCTCTCATCAGTCCGGGCTTTTGGGAGGAATTGGGCCTCTTGCCTTATAAGTGGGCCATGAGCGCATGAACGTCCAAACCTTTGGTGGAGTGTTGGGCTGGGCCTGAGTGGTTGCTAACAGCTCCCGGCCCCCAGCTGCCTCTCTCTGGCTCCTTCTCACCAAGTCACCATCTCATGCCACCCCAATCCCCGGCCTGCGGCCCTGCCATGCCCAGTCCGGCAGCACATCAGAGATCTCCCACCAAACAGAACATGTTGCTCGCCGGAGATCTCCCACCCGCATAAGTCAAAGAGAGGGACGCTGACGTAATCACATAGATCTAGTCAAAATTATGCACGGAGACTTGCGGCTCTAAAGGCCCTTACCTCTTTCACTAGTGGTTAAGAGATGATGCAAAAGCCAAATGAAATTGTGTTTGGGAAAGGTTGTCCATCCATAATTTCAGTTGTGCTTTTTACAGTTACATTAGTCTTTAGACTTTTACTTTTCTTAGTTTGTTTTCGCTTTCCCTGGTCTGTTGTAAATTTGACAGTGTTCTCCATGATACTCTGGATACTTTCAGGTGGCAGATACTAAACAAAATGGAAGAAGGGTACTTTTACTAAGCTAGGCATAAGGAAGTGTTGTTTCATTTCAAGAATGTGCTTGGTGCTGATTAGTATTCCTATTTGTATAGAGTATATGAACTACTTAAGGTGTCTGAATATTACTATTGTCGACTTCGCTAATTATAAGCATTGAAAAACACCAATTGCTACATGACATTGTCATGCTGATATGTCAAATGCGTCTGTTGAATGCTTGAATGACTGATGGATTAAGGTGGACTATTGCTGCCTGATAGTAACTTGTTTAAATGTATATTATTGACGTAATTTTTAATCCATTGCGTTGAGGTGCATGTTTGAAGTCGTTACATGGGTCAGGGTTCCTGATTTTACTTCCCCGTTCCCGACTGTTATCGATATGTATCCAACCACATTGTTTTGTTTCCGATATACCCAATTTCCTGTTTCTGTTTTAATGACCAGCATTCCAGCTCCCGGCTCCCGTTTCCATTTCCGAAAAAAAAAAAGGATTTGAAAGCAGCTGAGGGGCTTTCCCCGACTATTTTCACCCATCTGTGTGTGGCAGCACCTGGCAGACAGGAAAGGCTAAGGGCAGGCAAAGAAAGCAGTGCGATCGTGGCCATCAATGTGAGTGCACTACAAGTCTACAAGCATGCCTGTGTGGCCAACAGCGCTGCCATTTGCATGGAGGATGAGCGGAAGGTGAGGGTAGAAATAACAATTTTCACTTGCACAATAGAGGTTAGAGGAAATAACAATTTTCACTTACACAATAGAGGTTAGAGGAAGATGTCCAGTTAACTACAAAGGTTTAACAGAATGGCATTTTCTGGAATGGATCCATTCTTTAGGTATTATTTTATCTAACGGTGATTTTTAATGGTATTTCCCCAAGGTGGAGATCGTTTGGTAACTGCTCTTCCCTGCTAAGAAATGCTGTGCCACCAATGTTTCAAGATCACTAGTAGGCAGCAGGACAGCAAATAATGTGTATGTAACAAAACAGTAAAAACAAAGGTTGCACAGTTAACCAAACTGTGCTTTCCTTCTTCGAGAAGGAAATATCGAGTCATTTTCAGGACTCAGAATTATCCAATTTCACTCGAGGTCAATCAAAGGGGCTGATAGTTCAATTCTGCTACTCCAACAGTGCCCTTTTATGTTACGGTGACTTTTTAAAGGTATTTCCCCCGATGTGGAGATCCTTTGGTTCTATAGAACTAATTTCTCCTGTTAAGAAATGTTGTGCCACCAATGTTTCAAGCAGTAAAACATCACTAGTAGCCAGCAGGTCAGCAAACAAGGTATGCAAAAGAACAGTAAGTTCACAGGTTGCACTATTAACCAAACTGTGCTTTCTTCTTCTAGAAGGACATATGAAATCATATTCAAGACTCAGAATTATCCAATTTCCTCTAGGTCAATAGGAGAGAATTATATTTGCCATCACAAAGTTATATCGTCAATCAAGGCGCTCATAGTTCAATTCTGCCACTCCAACTGTTTCCTTCCTTATTAGGAAAGAGTAACACCAAGAGATGCATATGGTAATCAAAGGAGCCAACTATATTCACCTATATATGGCCTGCTAGACGACGACGACAACTTCCCGACCAAAATTGAGGTCTTCAAAGCAGCTAGTTGAGAAGGAGATCCAAATAAGTGCCACAAGAGCAGCCATGTCACAGCATTGGCGTCTACTAGGACTACCATAGCTCAAAACCAAGCGTAGCTAGTTGCAGCAGAGCAAATCCACAGAGCGCAAGCGCAGAGAAGCGGGTACCTGCGGTGCCACTCGTCCTTGGTCTGGAGCGTGGACTGGAGGCGCTTGGGGAGCGACTCCCAGGGGCACTCCTCCCGGATCGCCTTCACCACCATCTGCTCCTCCACCGTCGCCGACATCCTCCACCGCGGAAGTGGTGGTGGTTGGGTAGGGGTGGATCTGGCTGCTGCGCTGGGGCGGGATCAGATCACGGGGGCTGAAGTTCGGGAGCGTGAGGACGCTGCTACTCCGTGCCGCGGCGGGATCGAGCACGGCGGCGGCGGTACCGGCACCGGCACCGGCCGTGGCTCCGTGCTGTACTGCCGTGCCCCAGGCGGTGGCGCGCTGCGGTGGGTTGCAGAAGAAGTGTACGGAAGCGAAGCAGGACGAGACGAGACGAGACAAAGCTTTGAAAGTGGTAGCGGCACCGTGGTCAGTCCGATTTCCGCAAAGCCGGTTCGGGTAACCTCCGCAGGTGGTGCACGGGCACGACTTTTTCGCACTTGCCCGGTACTGTACTCCACCGTGAATCCTCAGCTCCAACCCCCCACCCGGCCACCCCCACCCCAATCCCACCTAAAAAAAAAAAAAGACGGAAAACAATGGGATTTGATAAAATTCCACCATATATGCACTCATGATTCATGAAAAATACATATGCATCTACATAGGCACCCCTCGCTAAATTAGTTTAACTTTGCCACTGGTCAGATTCGTTCACTGTTGACGGCGTCGTCTATTCCTCACTCTCTTGTTAAACATGTTCATCCTTGTTCTCGATGCGGCACTGCCATGCTATTATTCTTGTCACGCCTTTGACTCAGGACTAGAGTCAAACTCATTCGTTGTTGATGATATCGTACTTGACTCATTCGTTGTTGATGATATCGTACTCTCTCTTGCTATTACCATTTTTAAACAAAGATCTTGCTATTACATATAGGTAGCACAGTAATTGATAATGTATAGTATCGTATAGAAAGCATAGTGACGTACTACCAAATATAAGTGTAATAATCAATAATAATAAGTCAACGTACAAAGTCGGGTGCAAACATATATAATACTCCAAATTGTAAGTGATACATAGCTTTTATTGGTACTATGTACTCCCTCTGTCTCATTTTAGATGACGCTATGGGAAACGTGCCGGTCAAATTTTCTTAATTTTGACTAAATTTGTAGAAAATATATGCAACATTTAGATCTCCAAATAAATTTATTAAAAAACTAGACTTAAAGATCTTTTCGATGATACTAATTACTTAGCATAAATATTTATAGATTTTAATATATAATTGCCGGTATTTTGAAAACGTTGACTTCTCGAAAAGCGAGAATGACATCTATTTTGGAACGGATGGAGTATCTAGACATGATGACTTTATGTACCTAGACATGATGACTTATATCTAAGTACTCTCTTCGTTCCACTGTAACTCTCTTCGTTCCACTGTAACTATCACCGGAGCAGTCTAGTAAACAAGACAGAGAGCAAATTAAAAGGTATTGACACCCCTATGAAGTGATATGTCCCTGTACATAGGCCTTGTTTAGTTTCCAGAATTGGTACCAAATTCTATTATGTAAAAAGAAGATTCTCCATCACATCAAAATATCGACACATGCATGGAGTACTAAATGTAGATGAAATTAAAAACTAATTACATAGTTTGGTTGTACTTTGCGAGACGAACGTTTTAAGACTAATTAGTCAATATTTGGACAATTTTTATCAAATACAAACGAAATACTACAGTATCGCTACAGCGATTTTCCCTAACTTTACATGTGTAAAGTTGGGGAACTAAACGAAGCCATATTTGGATGGACATGTTTTAATACAGTGTCAGAAAGCAAGCACGACCATTCACAATAATTTTTCTTTACATTAAAAAAATTGGAGTCCATTTCACTCAGCGGCAAATATGGTGCCAAAACAAATCCCGCGCTCCACTTTTAAAATGTCCGTACTGAGTCCTAGAAAACCTACTTCAGGAAAATTTTACTGTAAAAACATCTGCACCGTAGGTCTGTAAACAATGCTGGAAGCAACAGCACCGTAGGTCTGTAAAAACAATGTTGGAAGCAACCGGATGGCCGCGTCAACGCCAAACTTGGCGCAGCTAGCGAACGTGCGCTAAGCTGGGGTGCGGGCCCGCTGCGCATGACCGAGAAAGGAGGAAAAAGGTGAAGAGAGAGCAATGCAAGGTGGGTCTCACTATTTCAACAAACAAAAAATGTTATAGCTCACAAATGAAAAAACCAAATTAAATTCCGATTACGCCATTAAATTCATTACAATAAATCCTTCAAAAACAAGATCTCACGTGGATATATTTAGATAAAATTTATTTCCAAACATGTAGGCACACTTAATATAGAGTATGAGATATAAAAGATGATGGATGCGGAAGAAATGCGTATAAAGAAAAGAATCTTGGTGACTAAGACGGATAGAGAATAGATTTAGAGTACGATGAGTGTGGATAGCCTTACACAGCAAAAGCGCAAAACCAAACTAAAATTTCAAACTATTGGCCGCCATTTCTCTAAACCTATGGCAATGAAAGGCCAGTAATGTAACAGAACCGTCCAATTTATAAGAAATTAAGTAAAGAAAACAACCATAGACACGATTGTTCTCCGTACTTAGCCTCTCATAAACCCGGTAGTCCGCGAAACCATGAAAGATTTCGAACTTTCCACAACATTACAGGCAAGGATCGTAATAGTTTAGCGCTAACCATTCATAAGCAACATCCCTTCAAACATACTTTAAACAGAAGTATCGGAGTGCGGAACTTAAAAGTTATTACAAACCATAGTTTGAATTCAAATAGTAGCGGAAGTCTTTTCTTAACCCATAGTTTTAAAACCAAAGTGCCATCATGATCAGAGTCCAACAAAAGCACAAGGTGGGATACGAGAGGTGACGATGCCCATTCGTCTACACATCTTCTCCAACAGGAGTAAAGCAGTTAATGCAATAGTTGTGCAGCACTTGACCTTCTGCAAAACAACATGGGAACAAAGCCCTGAGTACGAGAATGTACTCAGCGAGACTTACCCGACATAATTGAAAATGGAAGACTCCAAGGATAATGAAGGCTTTATAGTGGGCTAGCTTGTCATTTTGCAGAAATAGCATTTTCTTCATTTCTAATCATTAGTGAGCAGCAATATTAAGTTATTAGCCTAATCAACTGCATTATAAACTAGGAATTAAACAACAATGATTTAGGAGGTGGCAAGAGTAGGTATGATGGCCATTCTGCTTGCCTCAAGTGGGTTGTAATCAATACAATTACTGTTTATAGTGATGTAACAGCCCATGTCAAGTGTCCACTAACCAGGGACGATGGCGATTCGAATCGGATTCCAACTCAGCTGAGGGGGTATTCCCTACACAAACCTCACCCATTGATCAAATGGTATGTTGGTCACCGAAGACACTACTCGGGTGATTCTCGGAATGGATAGGGCCACATTGTCCGAGAGCCACGACTGCCTGTCCGGTTATCAGGGCTTACATTCGCGCTCTCGTATCGTCCCCTGCTTTTCACCTTCGACAATGTGCGGTGAATCCACTTCCGGCC
>JAKNSH010089698.1:0-16133 GCA_027790015.1 Cymbopogon flexuosus
GAGGGCAAACTAACTATGCAAGTAATGTGCTTGCTTTGAAAAAAAAATTAACATGTATTCAAGAGTACTTGTGGGTTTGATTGATGTATCGATAGGTTGTTTGTTAGTTCATCCCCAACAAATCAGTTCATTTTTAACTAATCATTAGCTTATTAAACTAAACGTCTGATTTTAAGGATTGATGCAGTAGTAACCAATGAATACAAAAATAGTACTGAAATGGTGGTCAAACTTTAATACATCATGTTGCGATAATCACACAAAAATAGTACTAAAATATTTCAAATTTAAGGAATGATTTGACTTGTTAGGAACAAAATCATAACATAAGAAAGTATATTCATATACAAATAAAAAATAGTTTCTGTATAATAGAATTTATACAATTTGATACTAATGGTTGGTTGCAAAACATGTTTGTTAGAACTTGTGCTCACCATATAAAACGAAATGGAGTGTATTATGATTAACACAAGGATGCATGCATTTAAAACAGTACTTTTCGTCAAGTACATGCTAGATTACCATAGCTTAGTTACCTACTACCTAAGCAACTGCAGGAGAAAACTAATATCAAAACACTTATATTATGATTAACACAAAGGATGAGCGGATTTAAAACAGTATACATCATGCTACATTACATAGCTTAGCTAGTTACCTATCTAAGCAACTGTAAGGGGGGAAAAGGTCAAAACATACTCATAACAATGTTTATAGAATACATAATTTACCTGGGGAGGACGTCCAACGCAGATGCTTGGAGATCCCACTTCCACAGTAGAAATTGCAAGCCAAGGGAAGCCTTCGGACACAATCAGCCTCACTGTTTAGAGTCTGATTCCTCATATCAACAGCAACACAAATATAGTCGTAATATTATTTGCTGTAAGTTGGACCAACATAAATATAGCGTTGCTGCTGAGCATAACGTTATTTGGCTACATTCGTAACATGCATGTAGCAGATGAATCTAGTGGACGATTTTTGCACGTGATCGTTGATAATAATTGCCAGATGCATTACTATTACCGCTTTCTGTTGATAATTGACAGATGCATACTATTAATGTTTACATGTATCAGGCAGACCACCAACCAAATTACGCAGACCACCAAATTGTGTGCACTCTTGATGAAAAATGCAAGCAAAATGTTAGTGACGAATTTTAGCTGTCAGCCAATAAGCGAAAGAAGGCCGGCACAATTTCCCGATGATCAGGTAGATAATCCTTAACCGAGCAAGCAATTCCCCACGCAACATCAAGATATTCTGCATTGAAATTTTAGCCTCCTCATAGACAACTAATATGAACTGGTTAATATGAACTGGTTATGGGAGCAAATAAGTCCAAGCTGACATGATTCTCGATTCTAATAAAGCAAAAGACATGATGAAACATAATCCAAACTCCAAAGAGAATACACAAACCACAATATACTCCCAGCATAGTCCCAGTCCCCTGTAGTCTACAACCCACACACTGATTTCGTAATCATAATGGACCACGCAAATATAGCCCCAAATATAGTCCCAGTTTGTCACTTTAAACCCCTGCAACGACCATGTCTTTCTCTGCACTTGCGGCTTGTTCGAGATCGCACGCCCTCCCTTCGGACCTTAACCTCTTCCTTGCCAGTTTGCACAATTTCCTCTTCCTCGCCAGCTTGTCGAGATTGCACGCCCTCCCTTAGAGCATCTCCAACAGTTGCTAATTCCACCTGCCATTCTAAAAAAATTGGCAAAAGAGGCAAAAAACTATCTCCAACAGTTTGGTATTCCTACTTGCCAAATTGCTTCGTTTGCCAAAATCGAGTCCCGCGCGCGTAGCTTTCTGCGGTGCGGAGGCAATTTTCCGCGCCGAAGTACGTACATACAGGCCGCCGCCGGAGCCACTGCCGGCCAAACGCTGACACTTTGTTCGCTAACCTATCCTGTTGGATGCGTCTCGTCGAGACGAGTCCGTAGGTGCTACTCTTGTCACCGAAAAGTTCACCGCCGACACATAATTTTAAATATATAGCCTTAGTTGTATTGTTGAAAGTCCAGGGTTTCTAATGTAAAAATTCGCTTAGCAATTTGGCAAGTGTTTTTTAGCAAACTGTTGGAGATGATACATTATTTCACTTGCCATATATTTTAGTAAGTTGCCAAATGACGAAATTTGACAAGTAATTTTTAGCAAACTGTTGGAGATGCTCGCCTAACCTGTAGCCAATGTGTCACCTTGAATAAGACTTCCTAAAAATATTTCGGGCTTCAAATCATTCCTAGTGGCCATATTGACCAACAAATGATTATACCACCCATTAGTAATGGTCACTTTTGTTTTAGTCCACCTTATTTAGATGACTCGTGTGAATTCTAGGTTCTGTTTGGTTGGTACGTTGAACCGAACCCAAAACTGTGGCCAATGTGTCACCTTGAATGAGATATTCTAAAAAGATTTCGGGCTTCCTTTGTTACAAGCCGAATCATTCCTAGTGAACCATATTGACCAACAAATGACTATACCCCCATTAGTAATGGTTAGTTTTTGTCTTAGTCCACCTTATTTTGCTAAAATAAATTATTGTATTAAATCTCAAAATTGAACAGGGTACAAAATGCCTCAAAACTAAACAAGTGGCATGCCAGGGAAAAAGTATTAGCACAATGACACTCAAAAAATAAATGATGAATAAATTCCAACTTGTAGCAAGCAAGTTTTCCTACTTTGCGAATTCCTTTTAGCGAGATTGTCTTTTGTTGAGATGACTTTTTTTTTAGATATCACATAAATCGTTTTTATCTTTAAAGTGGTCTTCATACGTAATCCAAACATCGTTATTGATCGAATGACAACAAGCCATGTGAGCATCCACGTCGTTTTGGAAAAAAAATATCAATTTGAGTTAGCATGACTTGAGTCCAAAACCACGCAATTTTCATCCAAGATCCACTCCTCCTTTGCTTTAGTAAAGTTCAGATCAGACCAAGTTTTTTTTTTGTAGGAGTTCAGACCAAGATTGGTGCTACAGATCATGAAAGATACCCAGCAACCTCTGAGCAGTGCAACGGCAAATCCACCACTATTGCCGAAAGGGCATACAGTATGCACAAGCACAAGACTCCTCAAGGGTATATACGTAAATCTCCACGCCAGCCCAGAACGCAGCGTGCAGCGCACAAGAGGGAGGGAAAAGCCAAACAAGCCACCGCTTCCCTTTTGCCGCTTCCACACCTCACCACGAGCTCGGCCGGTGGCGCGCTGGCTGCTTTCGTCCGCCGGTCCGTCCGTCCGCCGCTTTGCTTGCTCCGCCTCCTCCGCTCCTCGCCTCCGTCCAGGTAGCCAGACAGCACCAAGTCAAGCGAACTGGTCGCACCCCGACTGGACCTCCCCGGCCGTGCGGTTCTTGGTGAGGGCTGGTTTGGCGGCGGCCTCGAGTTGACTCGAGGTGTGAGCTCAGACACCTACCGCGGCTCGGCGGCGCCGTTCTTGTAGCAAGGGTTCTTCCCTTCCCGTCAGGAGTGAGTGAGTCACTGGGTGGAGTTCTTCCACCTGCAAAAAAAGCAGCAGCTTGGATTCTTGCTAGGGGCGCACGGTTGGTCAGCTCGGAGGAGAGGCTGACCTGGTTAGACTAGAGCTAGACAGGTTGCTTCTTGCACGCTGGTTTCTTGGCTCTCAGTCTGCCGACCTTGCTGGTTTTCCTTCCGAATTGGCGAATTAGTGGCTGAGCTCCATCCAGACCTTGCAAAGATTGGACCTTTGGGCACACTTGAGGTCTCTCTTCCTCTTGATTCCTTGCGTTACTGGCCTTCTCGTGCTGCGAGCCAATAGAGGCCATCTTTTCCTGCTCGGTTCTGTCATGTAAACGGAAGATTGAGCTGATCTGCTAGCTGGGGATCTTGAGGCTACAGAGTTTCTTGTTTGGGTGCACAGTGCATGAGCGGTCGGTGAACTATTAGAGAGGAAAGATGGGGAATTGCATCGACACCACAGCGCGGGTGGATCACAGCATGAACAATGCTGCCTGTGAGTGCCCTGATTCTCTCTCTCGAGTTATTTCGCTCTATATTTGTCCAATTTTGCCTTTTGTAGCCTGGACTGCTATGTCTTCTTCAATGATTTTTTTCTCGATCGGCATGCTTGTTCTGGTTCTATTACCTATTTTGGTCTAGAATTTTTGTTCTTAGCTGTTAGTTAGCACCTTCCTTTCTACTTTTGTTCCTCTTTTGTTACTTCTGTCGGATAAGACAGAGATAGGGTTTAAAGGCAACAGTCGGAACTTTTGTGCCTAAATGTAGTTACGGCACTTTCAAAGGCATCATTTGTATTGTATGTATGGCAGTAGGTTCACAAATTTGGTAGAGCACAGGGTAGTACTTCCACTTATGATCAGCCTGGAAGTCTGGAACATTGTTTGCTCTCAAATTGACAGCCTAATGGGTTTACAATACCAGACAACTTACTTAATTGTCGTAATTTGGTACCAGACTTCATGAGTAGGACGCCTTCATAATCATTAACTCTATTGATACCATATCAAGTTGTTCTCATGTAGTTATCAAGAAAAAGTTCTTCTCATGTGTATTTTTCCTTTGCTTCTTGTTGAGAGAACAGACCCATCAAAAGTGACCAGCAAGACAAGTTTGTCATCAGTCCCTTCCACAATTAAGAGCAACTCAACTCGTTCAACTTTGACTCTTCCATCAATGAGAGATCGAAGTGAGCTATCTCGGACTGAAGGTGAAATCTTGTCATCTTCTAATTTGAAGGCATTCACGTTCAATGATCTAAAAAATGCAACCAAGAACTTCCGACCGGACAGTCTTCTTGGGGAAGGAGGATTTGGGCATGTCTACAAAGGTTGGATTGATGAACACACTCTTGCTCCTTCAAGACCAGGTAGTGGTATGGTTGTTGCTGTGAAGAAGCTTAAACCCGAAGGTTTTCAAGGACACAAGGAATGGCTGGTACGTTCGGAGCTCTTCTACATTTTCCCTACTCCTAGGACATTTGTTATTGTTCATGAATCATGATTGTTCTTACTATTTTGCTGCTCCAGACAGAGGTTGATTACCTTGGCCAACTTCACCACAAGAATCTTGTTAAGCTCATTGGTTACTGCTCAGATGGTGATAACCGGCTTCTGGTATATGAATTTATGCCCAAGGGAAGTTTGGAGAACCATCTGTTTAGAAGTATGTATTTCATCTCTATGGCTCTGCTTTGTGAAGTCCCAGTTTCTTATAACTTTCTTGGTCATTCCCTTTAACAATGCAATATTTCTACTGTTCAGGAGGCGCTGATCCTTTGTCATGGGCAATAAGGCTCAAAGTTGCTATTGGAGCCGCTAGGGGCTTGTCATTTTTACATGATGCTGAAAACCAAGTCATATATCGCGATTTCAAGGCTTCAAACATTCTGCTCGATTCAGTAAGCTTAATTAGGAATTCAAGACATTTAACTCTGATTGCTGACCATGTCTGTCTTGTTGAGTGGTCCTTTATCTTGTTCTCTGTCCGTTTCAATGCAGGAATTCAACGCAAAACTTTCTGATTTTGGCTTGGCAAAAGCTGGTCCAACTGGGGATAAAACCCATGTATCCACACAAGTCATGGGTACTCATGGATATGCAGCTCCAGAGTACATTGCAACAGGTTAGTCTAGTTATTCTGGTCTGTGGCTTCAGTTTTTAAAGGCTGATGTCAATAATAGGTCCTTGTACTGCAATAGCTAAAGATACTTAATTATTTTGTTTTCTACATAAAGCATCTTAGGTGATACTGGGTATAACAATGGGGTGTTTGTTTAAGCTAAAAGAAAATACTGCCGAGCCCTGCCATCAAATAAGTGCATTTATATTTATTTATTTATTTTTACTCAATCAAGTTGGAGCCAATTATACTTGTTCGATTTTGCGCTTCAATTTTCTTAAACACTATGATACATCAGATTATTCCTCATATAGTGAATGCTCCAGTCAACGGATTAATCCAGTCAACTTTGTTTGTAATAGTGGCAACATGTGGCATATTACTCTTGGATTTAGGTACTATATATACAGTGCTATATTTTTGGATCTATTTAGTCTCATGTTACTTGAATCTTTGCAGGTCGCCTCTCTGCAAAGGCAGATGTCTATAGCTTCGGGGTGGTGTTGCTTGAATTGCTCACTGGAAGGAGGGCCCTGGATAAATCAAAACCAGGCTTTGAGCAGAACCTAGTTGACTGGGCCAGACCTCACTTGGGCGACAAGCGCAGACTATACCGTATCATGGACACAAAGCTGGGAGGACAGTATCCAAAAAAAGGTGCAAATGCCATTGCAAGCATTGCTTTGCAATGCATTTGCGGTGACGCCAAGCTGAGGCCTCCTATGTCGCAGGTGTTGGAAGAGCTGGAACAGCTACAAGATGCCAAATATGGTTCACCATCACCATTAGTTGACATACGGAAAGCTTCACACGCGGCCCCAAAATCGCCAATGAGCACCACCCCAAAATCGCCAATAAACACCACCCCAAAATCGCCAATGAGAGTTCAACCTTCACCACGGCGCTCGCTTGGAGCAGCAGCAGCAGCATCCCCATTGGCAGGATATCGCACTGCGCAAGTGCACTAGAACTGAACTTAGAGGTGCCACGCCCCGCGTAGGTTGTATATTTGTGGGTTCAAGCAGTGAGCACTGAGCAGTGTTGTAACTTTTGCTTCTACTCATGTTTTGGAGATCGTGTATGACACGGGAATATGACCATGTCAACCTATGATAAGTTGTATGGCCTCGTTCGATGGGTCTCTCATTATTGGCCTGAGTCGTGACTGTTCTGAAATTCACTTACCTGGCATCTATATCTTGATCTCTTTGTTAGCTGCAATGGAATTTGACAGTTGAGTTGCACAGTTTCAACAGCAGAATAGATGAATGTTGCACCCATACATCATTTTTTTTTTGGTTCAAAAAATGACATGGAAGTTGGTACCAGGTAATGAGGTAACAGGCACATTCGGCGTTTCTATTTTCATTTCTCAACAATAAACTCCTGAATCTCTACCTGAGGTAACAGGTGCATTCAACGTTTCTATTTTTCATTTCTCAACAATAAACTCCTCAATCTCTATCCCAGTGTGACGGGCGCTGCCCTGTTTCCTCACCAAAACTTCATCACCGACTTTCAGCGAAGTCACAGGAATAGCAGTTCTTCCACTTGATCCTGCATGCATCAGACGCTAGGTCACGAATAAGCTGATCGAAAGGAGACTCAATGTTAACTCGGTAAGCTATGCAAGCATTGGGGCGATAGTGAGCATTTATGGTCCAACAATTTAGAACTTGAACATAATGGAGTAACCTATGTCAGGGGTGATAAGTGCAACTGTTTCTGCATTTTGTAGAAAAATGCTATACGTGTCATCTCCAGAGTTATCCTGCAGGAAACCAATCGGGCCATCAAATGGACATGTATATGGATAAACGCATACACTCACAGCAAAGAACACCCTTTCTACGTACCTTTGCTTCTACAAGGATGAGAGGCCTTGATTCAATCTTCACACGACCCACAATAGCAGTTCGCCATAGCCCACTTTGATCGACCACGATGACTTCCTTTCCTGACGCCAACTCTGAGAGGTAGCTTGTCTTGCCACCAGGAACGGTGACATATGCATGTACAGGACCCTAAAAGTGGCGAAGGACAAACTCTTACGGAGTATAGGTCTAGATCTGTTGCTATACACTAAATACATATACATACAATAGATTGTGGCCATCCATTTTGTTTTAAACTTACTGCATTGACTCTGAAAGGCCTGCTGGCAATGTAATTAGTCTCCAAGCATTCAGAATGAACAAGGAACATTCCTCTTGCATAGGATCCAACCTAAAAATAGGATGTCATGAGATGTTAGAGGCAGGATTGTATGCTTGTGTTGATAATAGGAACAAAGAAAATGCCACGTGTCAATACAGAGGTAGTAATGCAGAAAGGTAAATCCATGAGGGTGCACTGAACCAGACGTAGTGAAATATTTTAATAGTTTTATAACATTTTTTCTATGCATAGCAACAGTGAAAATGAGAGATATATACACAAACCAGAAGACCTTCGCCAGGTCGCATGATACTGCAAAGATCCACACAAACACGATCACCCATACCAACAACCTCAATCTTTGATATAGTAGCCTTTGTCAATGGTAATTGACTCTTTGCCTCATTCCTTCTGTCAAAATAATCCTGAGTCATTAAAAGGGGAAGGAAAACAAATGTCTGGTGAATTGTACAATCAGATAAACAATAAACAGTAGCATGAAGTAGGCTCTTGTACACTTACATATAAATATATATATGATGTTCAATACTTACAGGACTATCCTATACTAGCAGGGGTTTAGTAGTTAAGCACACAAAGGACTTTGAAAAGAGTTGTGATAAATACCTTGAGCTTAATGATATCATCCATGTCATCTACTTTAAGTACAACTCCATCAAGCCCCTGCTCCAAGGCCTACAAAATGTGTATTGGAACATGAAACAACCTCTTGCAACATAATTTACAACAATATACCTACCAGCATTGTATGCATGGAGATGATGTCATATGTTGAAATCTCTAGGTATTACCTCGAGAAAAACTTGTGCCTCAGTTGAGTTGGTTGAAACAGCCAACACAGTTCCTTTGCATCCTTGGAAAGCAGCAACTATATTTTCTGCCGGTATAACCTATGAAATGCATAAAGAAAATACCATTTAGGAAGCCGCTGGTCAGAGGGTAGGTTTATGCAGTCATGTTCAGAAGCCGTTGGTCAGACAAGAATATATGTACACACAGACAGCAGACACTCATTACAAACCTTTGATGGGGGGAAAAAAAAAAACTAGAGTGTAGTGATGCGATAATCAATCTCAAATCACTATGAAAATTCAAACATCATGTAAGTGATCTTTAATAATAAATCAGAACTTTCAAGTAATTTCCTTAATATGGAACAGGGGACCATTAAGATTTAAGAGTGGGTGCTTATGCTGCAATGTTCAGTTGTCTAACCTGCCAACCACCTCGAAAGTCTATGACAATGTTCTCGGCTTCAGCATTGTCTGGTTGTACAAGGTCAAGTTCCCTGGGCGAAGAGACCTGTGAAATTACAGCAACCTTTTGGTTTTCCCCATTGAAAATGTCTGGGCCATCGATGAAGAGAGGATTGATGCGAGCAGTTGCTGAAAAATCAAATGAAAATACCAATGAGTCATTAAACTAGCATAATCTAAGAAGTTTGTATGCTCCCTCCAGCATGACACCAGACATATGCTCAGCCTGCCCTGATTTAGATAGGAGCACAGGGCCTAGAGATGTTTTCACTCTTCTTTTCTATGTGAAATTAGTCTGAGTCAGACTTTGGGATTTGGAAATCGTAAAAAGTTTGAATAGCAGAATCTAAGAAGTTTGTATGCTCCCTCCACCATGACACCAGACATATGCTCAGCCAACCCTGATTTCGATAGGAGCACAGGGCCAAGACATGTTTTCACTATTGTTTTCTATGTGAAATCAGTCTGCGTCACAGAGTCAGCCTTTAGGATTTGTAAATCGTAACAAGTTTGAAATCTTGAATTAGGGATCCAGGCTATGTCAACATTTATCTAGTTGCTAAATTAGCAAAAACATGACTACTAGTATCTGCTTGAAATAAGGAAAGCATCGTTCTGAGTTCTGACATGACCAATCCTTGCCGAGATCTTTGGATCCGAAGAGGAAAGTGCTCCACCCCCTCTCCACGGCCGCCGTCATCACCTGCCGGCTCTCGGTCCACACCCAGACGGTCTTCTTGGGCTCCGCCGGCGCAGCAGCAGAAGCAGAAGCGCGCATCCTGACGGAAGTGCGGCGCGACGGAGCTGACGTGACCACTGCATCACGACACGAGAATCAAAATCCCAGCTCATATTCAGAATTCAGTAGATACGACGCATCGCAGTATAAGCCATCAGCAAAGTGACGGAACACGGATTATCGAGGGGACACAGACTGAAATGCCCGGAACGGAGTCTCCTGCGCCGCTATGGGCGAGAGAATCCTGCGAGAGAGAAATCGAGACGGGAGGTACCTGTTGCTTGGCTCTGGGGCGCGAGGAGGGAGGCGCGCGAGCACGCTAGGGCTTTGACAGAGCCCAAGGAGGATGCTGCTGCCATTGTGATGTCGGAGCTTTGTGGTTGTTTAGCTTTTTTTTTTTCATCTCTCTCCCCTCCCACTGTCATCGACCGACTCATCGTCCTCGTCCGTCCGGAACCAGTTACTCGTGCGGGCTGCCTGCTATCGACATAATTCATGCTTTGAGGCCCACGTAGAATAAGATTAATTGGGCCAAAGGCCCAATGATGGTGGAGCTGGTGTTGGAGCCTTGAAGGTTGTCCATCTCAACTCTCAGAATTCTTACTTAAAAAAAACTCACAGAATTCTCAAAAAGAAAAAAAAAAACTCTCAGAAGTCAGAACCAATTGGTTCTTTAAAAAACTTTCAAAACCAATTATGTTAACTCCTACTCCGGTTAAAAGTGGTTTTTAAGGCAGTTCTGATTTTTTCGTAAGATTTTTAAACAACAATTAAAGAAAAAATCCTAGAAAAGTGCAGATGAACAATCTCTCCATGGTGCCCCTAAAACAAATATGGTCATCTGCTTAACCGTTATAACCTTAGAGAAAGTATAATAGGGTGTCTCAACGTTGCCGTTGGTGACGTCTATAGGTATTGACGTATGAAAGTGAGGGAAAAAAAAAAGCCAATCACTGGCTTTGTGGAGAGCCACTACGCATCTTCCCATACACGAGCAGGGTCCATCACCTGCAATTGTGTCTTCAAGTGCGCTTATATTATAGCAACTCTTGTGTTATCTATATTGTTACGGTGTCATAATGGATTGTTAGTAGATTCTATGTTGATGTGGAGATAATTATAACAGCTGAAACAACTTTATTGCTATCTGTAGAGGTAATGACAAGTGAAGGATTCATAACAATGACAGAATGCTTCAAGTATTTATTTATTTTATTTTTTTGCGAGCAATGCTTCAAGTAATTGATCTAGAGAGACTGAGGGAAAAGAGATGATGGTTACAAGTTGGGACATTTGTGCAACTGCCCTTGTTTTGAGGTTTAATTGCTCGTTTGCCTTTATTTTTTTAACTTTACACGTTTGCCCCTGATTTTTGAATCTATATGTTCTAGTTGCCCCTATTCTGTGAAGGAGAGGTAACGGTGTTAAGTACAGGCTCAAAAGACAGAAATACCCTCTCCCACTTTTGAGTGTACCCTACATGTCATCCCCATACAACTCTCTCCTCCTCTCACCGTCGATTGGACCTCACCTGTCATCCTCTTCCTCTACTGGACACGGAAGGATGGGCACCCGCGGTGCTGCTGGAGGCCGCCCGACGACATGCTCGCTCGGCCGCCTGCCCGCAGCACCTGCGCCTGCCGCCACATGGAGGCGCGCGCGCCCGCCCTACCGCTGCAGGCCGCCCGCGCGAAGCTGCCCGCGCCGCCTGGCCACGGCACGCGCACAGCCGCGCCGCGCTGCCCGCGCCCAGGGCGCTATTCGCCGCCGGGCCGCGAGGCCGCGTGCCGCCCAGCACCGAGCCGTCCGTGCCCGTCGCCCAGCCGCCCCGTCCGCGAGGCCGCGCTGCCTGTCGCCAAGCTGCCCGTCGCAAGGAGCCCACACCCGCCCGCCCAGGGCGCCGCCGGGCCGCGCCGCCGCAAGCGCCCGTGCGCCGCCCGCCGTCCGGCCACTCCGCCCGTCGCCGAGTAGCCCACACCCGCCCGCCCGGGGCGCCACCGTGCCGCGCCGGTCGCCCAGCCGCCCGGCTGCCGCCTGCGTGCCGCACCCGATCGACGTTCTGTCAAGAAGAGAGAGAGAGAGAGATTAACCAAGAGAAGAATGGGAGAGAGAGGATAAGGGGTAGGATTGTCAATTTTTTGTTTGCCCTTTTTTCTAAACATTTTTTTAATCCATTAATCACTACCAGCTAACGGTGTGACGAAATAGGGGCAAACGGATGCTTCGGTTATAGAAAACATGGGCAAATACGCAAAGTTAAAAAAACAGGGGCAAACGATTAGACTCCTAAATAGGGGCATTTGCACAAAAACCCCTTACAAGTTTTTAGTCAGCCGATGCATAAAAACTATATAAAAAAAACTGTACGAGAAAGGGACAAATCATAGGTAAAGAGTGAACCAACTATTATACTAATATAAATTGTTTGATAAATACTCCATCTGTTCCAAAATAAATGATGTCTTCGTTTTCTGAGAAACAACTGCTAACAATTATATAATAAAAATACTAATATTTATAATACATAATTAGTAAGATCTTTGAAATGCTCTTAAGTATGGATGAAAACGGTACGGATATTTAACCGACCGTATTCGAGACCGAATTCGTTTAGAGGGTTTTAATCCGTCCGTATCAGAGTCCGTATATTCAACATCCGATACCGTATCCGTATCCGTATCCGAGTATTGAAATCGTGTATTTATGATGTCGATATCCATCGGTATCTTATCCGACATGGTTGACATTATCCGTATTCGTATCCGAATCCGAGCAAAAATATGAAAACAAATATGGTATCGGTGATATCCGTCCGTATCCGATCCGTTTTCATCGGGACTCTTAAGAGAAAAGGGTAAGCCAGTGGCCAGAACGGATGCTGGTTTTCCCGTCACAGTCAACGGATTGGAACGAGACTGATCCCAAAGCTGCGCCCTTCGGCCGGCCATAGGAAGTAGGAACACGCACACATACAATACAGTAGGAGCAGCAGAGAGAGAGTTGGTGATGGCTCCTGCAGGTACACAACACAAGCACAAAGGAGACTCCAGCAACAGACAGTGATCCGGGCGGCGCGCGCGAAACTTCCGTTGGACCGTTGCCCACCACGACGTGTTCCCCGCGCGGAACTAGCACCGCGTAAGTACGGCGCCACCCACAGGTCCCTTGGTCCGCGCCGCGTCAGGCGCAGTCGTCACCACGGTTCGCCCGCCACTCGGTGGCGCGCCCGCCCGCGCGCCGCTAGCCAAGCCGCGTGCACGGAACCGAACGGAGCACACGTCTGTGTCTGTCGGTCTCGGCGTCGCACACGCACACGCTAATGCCCGGGCCGGATGCTGCTTTTCTACCGCCACCGCAGCCAAGCAGTCGATGGAGTCATGGAGATGATTCAGTCAGGTGGCGTACAACGGTACAAGTTGTTAGTACACATGAGAGAGTCAGGTGACCATTGAGGGCACGAGCCGACGGCCAAGTCACACGGAAACGGGCAAGCCACAGCGAGCGAGAACAACCAAGCGGAACGGAGACGTGGTCCCTCCAGATATACGCGGCCGGCCTGTCCTTTTCCACCACCTCTTGCTCTCGCAATCAGCACGGCCTGGGGGCTGTGGCCAGGTCCAACCCAACGGCTATCCCAAGACAAAGCTCAGCATCCAATGGAAGCTGGACTTTTCAAATAAACCCTCTACTTTATCAGAATCAGATACATGTAACTAAACCACTCGTGCTTCGCGTGCACATACCACCCATACCATACCACATCTGGTGATTCCCGTAGGTACTAGGACCTTTTCTGTAAAATCTCCCCAACGGTTCGTTCGTTCAGCCTCCCCCGCCCGCCGTCTCATATAAACGAGTTCGCTCCCTCCAAGCTTTTCTGCCTGCCTTTGCACACCCAGCCCGACGAGACTCCCCAAGAAACATTCAGCTGCCACGCCACGCGGAATCCATTTATCCGTCCCGAGGAGCAGCAGAAAGGCAGCCGTCGCCATGGCCGGCTGCTGCGTCTTCCTCCGGTGGCCGTCGTCGGCCTCGCCGCCGCGCATCGGCTACCGCTCCCTCGACGCCGACGACGGTGCCGCGGGGGGTCCGCCGTCGTCGCCGGCCAAGGTGACGGTCGTGGTCGGGAAGGAGCGGCGGGCGTTCGCGGTGGACCGCCTCGTGCTCGACTCCTACCCGTTCCGGCTGCTCCTCGAGACGGTGGCGCGCAAGGAGGAGCGCAGGGGCGGGGACATCTTCGTCGACGTCGACGCCATCCTCTTCGAGCACATCCTCTGGCTCGCCTGCGACGCACGGTCCGTCTCACAGATCCTCCACCTCGACCTCAAGGAGATCATCGACTTCTACGCCCAGGACGCGTGATGTTCGTCGATCTTCTGCTCCAGCTCCGGCATGCCCGAGCTCGGCCGGCTCCTTGCTCCTAGGATGCAGCGGCTCCGTCCTGCGCGTTTCTTTCGTCAGAATTCCTTTTTGGTTCGTTCCTCTTGGTCTCATGCTAATGTGCATATTGATGGACGTCTCTTACAATGATACTGTTGGAAATACTGAAATGAAGTATAAACTCATGGCTGATTGCCATTTCTGACTGCCTTTCAGTTCTTTGGATGGTAGTACTTGGTCCTTCTCAAGTTTGCTTCTTGATGAACTCTGTTTCTCCTTCGTCCCTGAATACTTTACCATTTACAACAAGACATCGTCAAACATGCAGCTCGATTAGAATTTAGGAAGGTCTCTTCCGATCCAGACACGGAATTCGGTTCTGGTCGTTTTCACTCGATTCGGCGTTTTAAAAAAAATTGGAGTACATGTACATAGAGGAGGTGTTGTAAGTTTGTTCACAAGCTGTACACAATATTATAGCCATCGGCTACTGTCTGAAACTCTGAACATGACGTCCACCAACTCAAAACTCTTGACCATTTCGTGTTCTCACTATCTGGTGATCCACCGTCGACTACCTGACAAAGAAAATGCAGAGAAATCGAAACATCCCGGCATTATTGTGGGGCTGACGGACGACAGGAAAACAATGGGGGTTGTTCCTTCGAGGCAATCGCATCCTTTTATCCTTTTGTAGTTTTGTGTATACACCAGACACTACCAGCTATCCGATTATGTATGTATCGGCAACGAATTAAATTATCCTCGTCGTGTTGTAAATAATTCAAGATGATATTGCCGAGCCCCAGAAATGTAAGAGAAGGCTGAAGAAGTCGATGATCTCCTTGAGGCCCAGAACAAAATTATATGTTCCAAGAAGGCTTATTTATTCCATTGGCAATCTTCAGATTTTGTACCGTTTTGTTATTTGTATTGTACCCCGAATTATATATATTTTTTTTCTAAATTGTATTTTTGAGTTGAACTGATGCCGTGTTTTGTCGATGGTGCTTTGTGGCCGCTACGTGCTCAATCGATCGACCAAGTGCTTCCATGAACTACTTGGTCAATCATTGACATCATCAATAAAAGGGGCGCCCTACCTATCAGGCTATCATTGTCACTTGTGTGCATTTCACACCTATCAGCACCTGCAAGTTGCAAGCAAAAACCATCGACTAGCCCTAATGATCAATGTTTCAACTGGGCTACTACTTTGAGGCCCAAACACAACAGAGCTTGGCTACTGTTTCCTAGGTGGCTAAGTGCTGCAGCTTTTGGAGAGGAGGCATCATAATCAGCAGTTTCAGTTAATCATTGGAGTGGTACCAACCAAAGTACAGTAAGTAGTTTTCTGCACAAAAGAATGTTGCTTGTAGTAACCAACCCAAACTTTTCCTAACTACCCAAACTAGTTGAGCGCTGATCAGCAGCTTCGGTTGATCGACCAGCCGATTTTGTTTGTACCGGTCCATTGCACAACTGCCAACTCTTGTTGAAAAATCATATTTTGCGCATCACTACTCATCAAAACTGTACCTTTGATGTCTATGGTTGCATCAGGTAGAGAGAAAAAGGAGCCGAAAGATTCTATACTCCTTGGAACATACTGTATAATTTTGTTAGTGTAGTGTGTTCTCAACCAACAATTGATACAAATTCTTAGTATTAGTAGTATATATGAATGGAATAAAAGGAAGGTACAAAAGTCTGGTGCCATTGGAACCGAAACTCTGATGAAAGTCTGAACTGTAAAGTCTACGTACACGTACATCCAGCAGAAAAAAGTATGAAGCCGATAGATATGCTTCAATCACAGGTGTCCACTGTTATGAACGACGTATAGAATATGAAGTAAAACGAAATCAATCACAGCGGAGACACACGATTTACGTGGAAAACCCCTCCAATGCGAAGGGGAAAAACCACGGGCACCAGCC